>PVJX010004120.1:0-98635 GCA_004027295.1 Dolichotis patagonum | reverse complement strand
TTTGCAGGGTATGTCAGTCTGGGTTGGAAGTGGTTTTCCTTTAGGATCTGAAAGACTTCACTCCATGCTCTTCTTGATTTCATTGTTTGTGTTGAGAAGTCTGCCGTGATTCTGATAGGTTTTCCTTTATAGGTGATCTGTCTTTTCTCTCTAACAGTTTTTAGTATTCTATTCTTATGTTGGATTTCTGGGATGGTGCTTATTATGTGTCTGGGTGTAGTTTTATTTTGGTTATGGCTGTTTGGAGTTCTATATGCTTCACTTATCCAAATGTCAGTTTCTCTTCTCATGTTGGGGAAGTTTTCAGCTATTACTTCTGTAAATATCCTCTTGATATCATTTGGGCTCTCCCCTTCTTTTTCATTTATCCCTATTAATCTTATGTTATTTTTCTTTGCATCATCTTGCAGGTGTCGAATGGTTATTTCCTGATTCTTTGTTATTTTTAAAAGATCTTTCCTTTCCTTTGCACTGGCTGCAATCTTATCTTTAAGGTCTGAAATTCTATCTTCACTTTCATTGAGGTGGTTTTGGCAGCTTTTAATAACATTTTTTATTTCCTGTATATCTGTTTGAATCTGCTTTATGTATTCTGTTTGTTTCTTATAGTGTTCATTCAGGGATTCTATCTGTTTGCATTGTTCCTCTAATTTTTTAGCTGTGTCTTCACTAGATGTGTTCACTATTTCTTTCACTACTTTTATCAATTGTTCTTTTACCTGGGCAAGTATTTCTGATTTCAATTTCTCCATAACATCCCCTAATTGCATCTTTATTTCATTTGATATCATTTCAGACATTTCAGGTGTATGACTTCTTTTTCTTCTATGTACATGGCTTGTAAGCTTTCTTGGGGAGGGCTGGAGCTTTGAGCCTGCCTTTTGGTCTTTTTGTCATTTTTCTATATTTCCTTGCTTTGAGTGGTGTTCCAAAGCTTCCTTTGCATGTGTCGTGAATTGCCTCTTGCAGCCTCAGTTCCTGGAGCAGAGGTGGCTCCCCCACAGGCTCTTGGCTCTCTCACAGGGTCCTAACTCCCCTCTGCGGGCTCTTGGCTCCCTATGTTGTAAGGCAGATGCTGGGCATGGTGGACCAGAGCCGGTTGACCCTCAGTCTGGGCCACTGTCCTTTGTCCCAGGCCGGTCTCCGTAGGTTCCCTGTGGGTGAAGGGCAGGCCTACGGGTCTCAAACAGTCAGGCCTAGATGCCGGTTTCCGCCAAGTTCCCAATCCCAAACAGACCAGGCAGAGATGCCGATCTCCGGGAGGTTCCCTGCAGGAGAAGGGCAGGCCTACGGGTCCCAAACAGTCAGGCTGAGATGCCAGTCTCTGCAAATTTCCCAATCCAAACAGACCAGGCCAAGCTACCCGTCTCTGGGAGGTTCGCTGCGGGTGAAGGGTGGGCCTACGGGTCCCAAACAGACCTGGCTGAGATGCCGATCTCCGCAAAGTTCTGGCAAGGGAAATTTCAAGGCAGCCCAATGTAGAGGGGGGTGGCATGGCTATTACTGGGAGCTTTTAGCCAGATTTATGTTGAGAATCAAGAGTAAAGAGGCCAGCAGAATGATTTAAAACATTGTTAATCTGGCCAGAAAAGAAGCTCCAGTAAATCTGTGTTCTGCAAAGACAGAACAAAGGAGACCTTGATTGCTGAGAAAGAACAGAAAAGAAAAGATGGCCTGAGAGTATTACAGGAAGCAGCAGGACTGCACCCTGTGAAAGCTCAAAAGTGCAAAAGGGAAAACCTTTGCCTTGAGAAGGAAGCCCTAGAACACCATGCTCCAGAATGACAGCAGCCTGGAGAATTTTTTCCTGGGAAAACTCTAGATTCAGCCACTTCAAAAAAGTGTGCTCATTGATCCAGGTACTTGACCCCTACATTAAGAGAGAGGAAAACCTGCCTACTGTTCCTGCTGGGAGGAGGCCTTGGCATAATCAACATGGCACTGGTTTTAGGTATATTCAGAATGGCAGAGTTGTGGGATCAGGATGGTTTCCACCCAGATTTCAGAAGGCCTGGGAGGCCAAGCAGTGTCCCCTGAGAGGGAAGTGTGTGAAGCTGTGAATGTGAAGCCAAAGGTGCAGTGGAGACCCTCGATGTTTGGAAAAACCAAGAATATGGATTATCTAAAGAAACCTGCAAGGGAGGAGCAATACCAGCCCAAGAGAAAAGCCATGGGAGTTACAACAACCAGAGTGCCATAGGAGCAGAGCCATCTATGTTCTTTGGAGCTCACAACTTACCACAGATTGTCTTAGATTCTGCACATGGAACTGCAGGATTTATTATTTGCCCTGCTGGATTTTGAACTTGCTTTTGTCCCATTCCTTTGTATCCCCCAGTTTGTAACTTCAGGAATGGAAATGTCTGTCTTGTGCCACTGAATATTAGAAGTATTTAATTTTCTTTTCATTTGTACATGGATTCACAGCTAAGAGTTAGTCTTAAGGTTCAGAAGAGACTTGAGAGTTGGACTATCAAGTAATGCTGAAACTGTTAGGACTTTGGGAAGTCTTAGAGATGGACTAAATGCTTCTTGTGTAAAGGAAGGTACATGAGTTTATAGGGGGCCAAACAGGTGAAATATTACGGTTTTTGTCTGAATGTCCCTCCAAAGCCTCATGCAGTCATGGGGAGTGGGCTCTTTAGAGGTGGCTGAATCTAGAGCTTGTGATTGATTTGTGGTCTCATGCTATGATTAAGGGGGTGAGGCTTGCTCTCACTTCTTCTCTTGTTGCTTTTTGGAATCTTCTGGTGCCATGAATGATTGCCCCTGTGCCATAGGCCACACTGCCTTAGATTCAGCTGATTATGGACTGAAATCTCTACAAACTGTGAGCTAAATAAACTTTTCATTCTTTTAACTTTGGATGTCGGGTATTTTGCCCCAGGAATGAGAGAAAAGTAACTAAGACAATTTCATTTCATTATTTTAAAGTTTGTTCAGATTTGTTTTGCAAACTAATAAATGATCTATCCTGGACAATGTTCTTGAGGAGAGGATGTATTCTACTGCCATTGAATGGAATGTTCTACAGATGTCCTTTAGGTTCATTTGATCTCAAATGTCACTGAGATCTAATATTTTCTTTTTCTTTTTCTTTTTTTTGTCTAGGTGACCTGCCCATTATATAATGTGGGGTATTGATGTATTATTACTATTATAGTAGTGCTTTTCTGTCAATCATTTAATATGTGCTTTAAATATTTATTAAACATATAAATATATATATATATAGATAGTATATCTGTTTAGATGCTCTGATGTTGGTGCATATACTTTTATAATCATTGTAGTATCTTCTTGATCTTTATCTCTTTTTGGACTGTTTGATTAAACTGTATTTTTGTGATGTAAGCATAACTACTACTTCTGCTCCCTTTTGGTTTTCATTTGTATAGAAGATCCTTTCAGCCCTTCACTTTCTGTTTATGTGTGAGGTTAAAGATGGAGATGGTCTCTTCTAGGCTCTATATCATTGATGGCAAACCTTTTAGAGCTTTCAGTGATGCAAAGAACCTGCTGCGGCATGCATACCATTAGTCTCCCACTACTGCTCTATATAGTTGGAGGTTTTCTTCCCCACCATATCTATTTAGTCATTCTGTACTTTTGACTGGAGAATTTAATATGTTTATATTCAAAGTAATTATTTTTAAGTAAGGACTTACACTGCCATTTTGCTTTTTGTTCTCTAATTGTTTTTTAGGTACTTTGTTTCTACTTTCCACATTTTCTGTCTTCCTTTGTGGCTTAAGGTTTTCCTGGAGTGCTTTGTGCACTTTCTTTTTGTATTTTGTGTATCTATTATAGCTTTTCACTTTGTGGTTATAGTGAAGCTTGCACAAAGCATCTTATAATTACAACAGGTTATTTTAAGTAGATTAAAATTTTACCTTTATGTGCACATACTCTATACTTTTACTCTCTACCTCTTGTATTTTATGTTTGATAATGTCATAACACATCTTTTTATAATTTGTATCACCTAACAAATTATTTCAGTTTCAGTTATTTTTAATAATTTTGTGAAGAAAACTTCTTGACATTGATCTCAAAAGTGACTTTTTAAAATATGACCTCAAAAGCATAGACTATAAAATCAAATATAGACAAATGGAATTGAATCAAATTTAAAAAATCTTAACATGGAAAACAATGAAGAAAGTGAAGAGATAATCTATAGAAGGATAGAAAATATTTTCAATCCATATGTCTGAAAAGGGGTTAATGTCCAACCTATATAAGGAATCAAAGATTCCCTAAAACTAAAGAAAAACAAAAGCAGTTGTAAGGTAAGTAGAAGTGGTACCACATGCCATAATCCTATCTGTGCAGGAGGCTGAGATGAGAAGATGGCAAATTTGAGACCAGACTGAAAAACTTAGCAAGATCCTATCTTAAAATAAAATTTACAAAAGGGCTGGGATTTAGCTCAGTACTCTCTAATTTTGATCCCCAGTACCAGAAGAAAATGAACAGAGAACATGAATTTATATTTTTCAAATGAAGACATACTATACTAATGACCAACAGTTGTATGAAAAATGCTCTTTATCAAGAAATATAAGTTAGAATCAATGAAATGTCACCTTATATCTCTTAGAATGGTTATTATCAAATAGACAAAAGTCAAAGGGTGCACAGATTCAGTTAGCCAGGATAAGTAAATTCTGGAGCTTTACTTTGAACCATGGTGAATATAGTTAATAATAATAATAATAATAATAATAATGTATTAACTACAAAATTATTAAGAGAGTAAGTCTCAAATGTTCCTATCTCTCTCTGTCTCTCTGCCTCTCTGTCTCTCTCTTATACACACTATATACACACGATAACTATGTCAGGTAATCAATATAATAATTAGCTCTGTTTTGGTAATCATATTACAATGCATACATTTATCAAATTACCACTTTGCAGGTATGTACTTTTGCAGGTATGTACTTAAAGCTGGAAGCATGATAGCATATACTCACAGACGCAACCTCTGAAGTAAAATGTAAATGTTATTTACTATTATCTATTCAGTGGTTTAGATTAATAATAGTGTTCTTGATATAAGGGAACAAAATTCTCAACCTACTAGATGTCTGGTATGAGTTTGTGTTCTCTAAAATCGAAGAATGAATTTTAGGAACAACAAAGGTTAAGAACAGAATGTATTTATTGAGAGAAAGAAAGCTGTCCGAAAGAGATACCGAAGGGGTCCTGAGAGGGTTGCCAAAGACTATCTTTTCTAGGGACTTTCAGAGAGCAAAACCACAAAGTAAGGCAGGTCTAAGGTGGGGAAAATATGGGAACTCAAAAGGTGGGCGTAAGGTGGGACAGAACTGTGGTCAACCTATATGATGAATTGCACAGGTAAAATTGATTAAATCAGGGACAAACGGGGAAGCAAGTCACGAGTCATGAGTCACATAGCAAGCAAGCTTGAAGAGCAGTGACTCTCCCTGTAGGGTGCTGGGATGGGAACTCCTGGCTTCCCCAGGGTGAAGAGACCTAGTTAGAATATCAATTCCTGATGCTTATCCTTAGGAAGTCTGTGGGTGCATTTGATTCATCTTTTGTCTTGAGGTCTGGCCCACAGCAGAGATGTCTGTCTCCCCCACAGTTATAACCAGCTCCTTGGAGGGCCTATTCTTGTCTGACTACCTATAATATTTTTAATCTAACTCATTTGACTATAACAGTATCATCAGATGTAATCACTATGTATTACAAATATATACTAATAAAATGAAAATATAAATAAAGAGCAAAATAAAAGAAACGCTGAACCAAAATAAACATCTTCTTTAAGATGCAGGTATTTTGACCCAGTAATTTGGAAAGTTAATACAGAACACTGGTACCAAGAGGGCGTTTTTGCTGTGATTGTACCTAACCATGTAGTTCAGGAGCCTTTGGAAATGCTTTGCTGGAGGAGTTTGGAAAAGCTTGGAGATAGTGGCTGGAGAATTTCTAGAATGGTGTAAGTCAAGCTTTATGGGATGTTATGGTTGGAGTTCAGAGGACTAGAATACTGATAAGAATGTGGATAGTAAAGACTAAATTCATGAAGTTTCAAATGGGAGTGAAGGAAACCGGACACAAAGCCATGTCCGTGTCCTAAGACTGGGAAAGGCGGATTTAAAGGTGGCAGACTAATTGATCTGACAGGAATTTCAAGGCTGCTAAGCATTCAAGGTCTGGCATAGGTATTGTTGGCATAGGTATTGAGCAGCAGCAAATGGCAGAGCTAAGGGATTTGAAATGTTTGCAGTTTTGCCAGATGTGAAGTGATTACAAAGTTTGTCAATGGAGAGTATGACTGCTGAAAATGTTAGTATTAAAAAGAAGCAAATACTTTGCATCACGACAATAGGGAAGATTGCTAGAAGGCATCATAGGAATTGGCCAGACCCTACCCATCACAGGCTCAAGGCTGCAAAACTGTAGAGCTTTCATTTGAGAAGAGAGTCCCTGGGCCCCCTGCTGGAGGATGGTTGCCTAGGGAATTGTTTCCTCAGGATTCATTTCACCATGCTCAGTCACCTAGGCGCTCAAACACCAAGGAAAGCACAGTCCAAGGGGGCGTGGCTATTGCGCAAGCCGGAGCACACCTTGGTGTCACCCACCTGGCTCTGATTTTACTGGCATGAAGAATGCGAGACTTTTGGTGTCAGAGAGGCTTCATCTAGAATTCAGAAGAAGGTCCAGGAGGCCAGACAGTATGCCTGTGAGAGGGAGGGCAGTGTATGAAGTGATAGGAGTGAAGCTGAGGGTACAGTGGAGACCCCTGCGACTTGGAGATTTCAAGAATGTGGAAAGTCTGCTGAGGCAAACTTGAAGCAATGTGCAAAGTCTGCAGAAGAAAGAGGCCAGCCGGAGATTTAGCCCAGCTGTGTAAGCGCCTGCCTGGCGAGTGCAAGGTCATAAGTTTGATGTCCAGTAAAAAAGGAAGAAGAAAGAGGCATGTAGGTTGCAACCAGCAAGGTCGTAGGTACACAGCTGCCCAAGCCCTTTGGCTTCACCATCTGCCCTGGGTGTTGGACATGAAGTTATAGGGTTTAATGTTTTCTTTGCTAGTTTTTAGTCTTGCTTTGGTTCAGTTCCTTTCTAAATTACCTTATCAAGAATTGTTTTCCTCTATTAATGAAATTTTTCACTCCATGGCATTGTACATAGGTTGGAAGTACTTAACTTTCTTTTTTGTTTGTACAGGGGTTCATAGCTAAGAGTTTTCCTTGTCTCAGTGGAGACTTTGCAGAGTCTCAGTGGAGACTTTGAATTTCTCATCAATGCAGGAACTGTTAAGGTTTTGATGACTATGAGAGAGGGACTAGATGTATTTTGCATAATGTGATGACTACGAGCATTTTGGGACCAGGGGCAGAGTTTTATGGTTTAGATATAGGATGTCCCCCACATGTCATGTTTTTGGAAGGTGATTGGACCATGAGGGCTCTGTATTCAGCAGTGGATTATTTTATTTCGTTCTCTGTCTATATTTATTCCCATACTAACCATTTTTGGCTTCTGTCCCCATCAAATACTTTTGTTTGTTTTTAAAATTAACATAAGCATATTCACTATGTCTTCTTTTATGGCCTGTTTTGCTCAACACAGTTCGTAAGAAAGACATTAATTTTGTCTCAGGTGTAAAAACTGTAGTGATGTGCTGAAGGTGGCTCACAGAGATTGCAGTTGTGTACATTTCTTTCCACCTTTCCACCTTTCTGTGACTTTCTTTATAAGTTGGAATTGGTCATGGTGCAAGTATTTATACCACCAAATCAGAAAATGCTACCAATTAGAATTTTTTTCCCTTAGCCAGTTATTAAATCTTTACCAGTACATTAGTCCAGTAGTTTGTTCTTTTTATTATTTTTTCTTCTTTTTTAAGTAAATGTAAATTTTTTTATTTAGAGAAAAAAAAGTAAAACAGAAAAAAGGGTAGAAATAATACAGAATTTTAAAAAAACAGTAAGAAATCACTAGTTGGTAAATTACATATTGTTATATTAGAAATAGTTGCTCAAGTCACAAAATCAAAGCATAAAAAGTAGGCAATCAAACAATGAGTACAAACCATTCTGTTTGATGAACTAACAAAAACTTAGTAGTATGGTTATCTATCTTGTACTCTTAAACATACATACAATTATGTCCTTTAGAGCATTTTTTCCCTTTCATTATTACGATATCTATTATACATTTTGGGTCTTATTACTCTTTCAGTTTAGTTTTTCACACTAGAGAGACAATATGATATTTACAAATGTGAGTCTGATTTATTTCACTTATGAGGATAGTCTCAAGTTGCCTCAGATTAGCTATAGAAGCCTCAAGATCATCCTTCTTTATAGCTGAATAATATTCCATTGTATAAAAATACCACATCTTTTTCATCCGTTCTGTGGTTGATGGGCATTTTGTTTGTTTCTGAGATTCAGCTATTACAAATTGCACTTCTATGAATATGGGTGCACATATATTGCTGAGACATGAACTTTTCAATTTTTCTGAGAAAATACCCAGGAGGGGAATAGCTGGATTGAATTATTATTATTATTATTATTATTATTATTATTAGTGCATATGCTACAGTAGGAATATACAATAACTGACTTTTTCATGATCCCTTTGATGAACAATTTCCTTGCTTTTATTGCTATTATGAGTAATAGGGCTACTGTAAGCATTCTTGTTCATGTCTTTTAGAAACAAATATATGCATTTATATTCAGTTAAATATAGTTAAATACTACTCACTCAGTTAAATACTTAGAAATACTATTGCTGGGTTGCAGATAGATATCTGGCTTTAGGAGAAATACTACGAGTTTTGGAGGAGGTATAGCACTTTACATTTTTACTGAGATATAGTTGCTCCACATTCTTGTTAACACTTGCTGTAGTCAATCTTCAATTTTAGCTACTCTGGCGGGCATGTGATGGTATCTCTTTGTGAATTAAGTTCACTTCCTCTGACAAATAGTGATTTTATGTTCCTTCTCATATATTATATTTTACATTGATACTTCATCTAGTTATCTTTTTCCCTATTTTAAATTATTTTTAAAAATATATTCTCTACATAAGTTTTTTGTTGGATGTTTGTGTTCTAGACAGTTTCTTCTACTTCATATCCTGTCTTTTCACTCTCTTAGTGGTATTTTAATGTTGAATAGAACTTCTTAAGATTAATTAAATACATTTAGCACAACACTTTTTACTTTTATGATCAGTGCTTTTGGCATCTTCCTTAAGAAACCTTTGCATAAACCTTTGCAACATCAGGAAAATATCTTCAAAATTTTTTGTATGGTTTTACCATGTATTTATATGTCTGTGACAAACTCAAGTTAATTTTGTGAATGGCATGAAGTAGGAATCAAGATTTTTTTCTTTATAGATACCTAATTGTATAACATCACTTACTGAAACTGTCATCTCTCCAGCAGCTTTTCCATGAATCATCTGATGCTATATGAATGTGTGTAAATATGATTTTTTGTTCCATTAATCCAATATTACCCTTTCTTAATTACTATAGCTTTGCATGAAGTCTTTCAATCTCATAATATTATTCTTCTAATTTTCTCCTATTTTAAGATTGATTTTCTGTTGTTTTATGTTTTCATATGTTTTAAATTCATTTTTCTCCCAAAAAAGTGAAAATAAAAACTGCTGAGATTTAGTTTTATATTTCATTAAATTTATAGATAAATTTTGAAAGAATTAAAATTTTAACAATATGAGTTCCTGCAATCTATTAATATGGCATTCTTTTTAATTCTTTTTTTTTTTTTCTGTTTTTTTTGGTACCAGGGATCAAACTCACAACCTCGTGCTTGCCAGGCAGGCGCTTAAGTCACTGAGCTAAGTCCCCAGCCTCTCTTTAATTCTTTAAATTTGTTTTAATATTTTATGGTCTCCAGTGATATACATCTTTTGTTGGATTCATTTTTAATTACTTTTAAATGAGGTTATACATAGTATATTTAAACATTTTATTTCCATTTTTTCTTTTTTTAGGTTATAGGAATATATATCTTTGTGTGTTAAGTTTATTACTGGTGATCCTCTAAATTCATTTTTGTTATTTTTACTATATTACATATTATTTTAGGATTTCCATGCATATAATCACATGATTTACAAGTATTTCCTCTTTTCCAGTCCTTATATTTTTATTTCTTTTGCTTTTGTTTTCTTACTTCACTGACAAAGTTTTCCAGTACACTGTTGAGAATATGTGATGATAGTGCACATTCTCAGCTGTAAGACATTGGTAATGGTCACCCCTCGGAGGATGGCGACAGTGGTACCCTTGGCCCAGGATGCTGCTAAGTCCCACATTGCACAAGCCATACTCCTACAACAAAGAGTTACGTGATCCAACAGATCAATGATGTTAAGGTTGAGAAACCCTGATATAAGAGAAAGCAGACTAACACCTCATAGATTTTAGGGTGTGGCTGTATCATCAGTACTCAAACAAGTAGAAAGCATACTATCATCATTTTCAGAACACACTAAAATCTAATGCTTTCTAGAAAGATTTCGTGTAAAAAATGTTTAATGATTTGTAACAACTTGAGGCTTAAAAATGTTTCAGTTGTCTAAAAATTAATTTATGTGGATGCTTATTTCCCAATAATGCCAAATGAATAAAATATTGCAGAAAAGAAGTTCTTCACAATTTTTACATTGTTTAACAACAATTTTGGAAACATTTCTGGCTTACTGATTTGATAGTCACACAAGAAGCTTACTAAAAAAGTTCTAAAGCAAACTGTGGTTTAAACTCAGAGCATTCTTCCTCCCTAAAGGGACTTTAATGCAATAGTCGGCCCAACCTCGTCAGCATCTGGTGCTCAGCTGGCAGCTCATTCCGAAGGGGTCCTCCTGCAGACCAGTCCTCCCTTTCGTCCTCAGAGGCATGGAACACGCAGCTGGAGCATGGAAGAACCAACTAAATTTGTGGAATTGCAGCAGTTTTTAGGAATTTACCTCCTGGGATGAGTGAGGGGAGGAAGGGCAGCATGGAAAGGAATTATGCAGAAGTTCAGGAAAGGACAAAATGTGCTGGAAATAAAATAAATAAGTAACATCTGGAAATTGATTGAAAAGAGACAACGAATGATCTGTGGAAGAGGCAATAGGACTAAAATTGTCATAGATCTGAGAGACTGAGAGCCTAGAGAAAGTTCTATCAACAACGACAACAGCAACAAACTCTGTGGCCAATTAATGTATACCAGGAAACAAAGTTGGCTTTGATTCCTGACCAAGAAATCTCGAACAGTATTTCAGCATGTTTTGCAAACCATAAAATACAGGCAGAAAGGCAGCCCAGAAGAGCTAGAAATTCCAGTGGTAAGAAAAGATGGCACTACTGTATCAAACTTTAAAAAAAAAAAGATGCAGAGTTGAGTAGAGATGGTGTTTATAACTGACAGGAATTTGTTGGGCTTTGCTTCTTTAATCACTGAAATCATGTCTTCACATTTGGTCTCTATCCTCAAAGAAATATTTTCTTGAGTCCTGGTAAAGCTACTCAGATGACACTGGTTTATGATGCAGCATAAGCCAACACTTTCCTCGTTTATTTATAACTTAACGCTGAATAATACCCATGCTGATACTGTTAGTCATAAAGCATGCTATCATCACACTCTCTAATCATTTGGAACCTGTCATAATTTTTCCTACCTTTCTGCAGGATGAAGTGAATCTAGAATTGTTGATTGGCCCCTGAAGTCCTCAAGTCATGGGAGAATGAATGTGTAATGCAATTTGAGATATAAAATGATACTATCTTGCCAAATCTCCAAGGTATCAGGATGAAAACCACCAGAACTGTCAGCTAACATTTCCTGTGGACACTCAAAAGCAGATCAGAATGCCTTTTGTGGCTACTACAGTGGTACATCAGTTCACGAGCTTAATTTGTTCCATGATTCTGCTTGTGAACTGAATTGGCTGCAAACTGAATGACATTTATCCCTAAGGTTCAATGTAAATAATTCATTCTGAACCATAGGTATTTTTTAACTACAAAAATATGAAACAAAGTACAATTTGGTACAGTATGAAGAAAGAGAACACTAACCTTTCTTGTGATGACTTCTGACATGGAAGTCAGGAAGGTGAATGGCGAGGAGGTTATTGTTTGGAAGGACAGTCCTCCACCATAAGGACAGCAGGGACATCTCCTTCAGAGGTTTCTTCTTTTCTTTGTCTCTTAGCTGTGGGTCAATTTTGATGAAAAATTTGTCTAATCACTTTTTTTTCCCTGCATTGTATAGCCCCCTGGAATGAAACACCATGTTCTTATTCATCAGATTCAATACTGTTCATTATAGTTATGTTGGAGTTGTGCTTCTCAAGGAAACCCTGACACTTGTTCCATTTTCGCAAAGTGGATTTTTTCACATCATGGCTTACTTCCTGCCTGTCTTCCTTTTCTCGGGGGAATGCTTCTCAATAAACACCTTCTGCTGCTCACACTGGAGTTCAGAGAGTTCTTCCATCAGCTCCTCCTTCTGGTCCTCAGAAAGCTCCTCTGTGTCTGTACCATCAATGTCCAGACCCTTACTGTTGCCTATGGAAACAGTCTTCTTCACTACCTGTGTATCAGACCCTTCTAAGTCACATCCAGTTACACATTCTGGCCACAATTTCCTCCAGACTGAGTTTAAGGTATGTACACAACATCTTTCGAGGCCTTGTCAATGAGGTTGATGCAGTGGGGGACACTGAAATGTTTCTTTCAGATCTCTTTCAAGTCAAAGATGTCTTCTCAGTGACATTAACACACCTGATGAAAAGCACCTTTGTATACAGCTTGAAACTGCAGATCACTTGCTCTTCCAGCGCCATGTCCACTGCTTGCTTTAACATCCTCACTCCTTTTGCCACATCAGCTCCTTTGATTACATCTTTTTTCTTCAAAATTGTAAAGATTGTCAACTTTGATATCTTGTACTCCAAGGCCATATCAGTCTCATGAAAACCACACTGATGCTTTTTTTTATGATTTCCTTCCTCAATTTAATGATTACTGTCTTCAAAACCTTCTTAAAATTCTTGCTCTATACTTTCTTGTTACCTTCATCACCATTCTGAACATTCTAGTTACCTTTTTTACCACTCTGCACATTCTTGTCACCTCCATTACTGCTCTGTACTTTCTTTTTACCACCATGCTTGCTTTGAACTTTCTTTGGAATCATACTGGATTAAGTAATACTGTACAGTAATGTATGTGCTACCAAGCATACAGAAAAGCTTCACAGCAAGTGTGCACAGGTGTGTATATGATCACACTCTTGACTAGAGGACGCCATGACCACATGTCAGAATGGGGAAGAGGGCTACTGTCATGTTTGTCAGCCAATGTGGAGCTCATGAGGGGAAGCAAAATTTTGCCAAATGCTTCTATTCAAAAATCAAATTGTTCACGAACAGAAGCATTTGTGGACCAAGGTATTACTGTATATGGTAGGAATATTTGCCAAGAATTGGGTGTTGTTACTCAGAAAATTCACAAATTTCTTCCTGTTAAAGTTGTTTGGTTCTTCCTTATTTTTAGTATCTCATCTCTTTAGATTTTTGGAGAGAATAGTTCATTCAGTAGTGTAGACCACATTGTACCCATCTGGGAAGAGGAGGGTGACAAAAAAATCACCTATGCATAAAACATTTTGTCTTTAGAGACAAAATGATGCAACACAGAGATACTCATTGTCATGCATTAAAGTATGTCTCTTGAAGTTTAATATCTTCAAGCCTAAACTACTCCTCAGAATATGACTGTATTTAGAGATACCACCTTCCAAGAGATGATTAGGTTAAACTGAGATAATTAGAGCCCTAATCCAATCTGACTGGTACCCTTATAAGAAGAGAGGATTAGGATACAGATACACAGAGGAAAGGCCATGTGAGGATGCAAGAGGAAGACAGTCGTCCACAAACCAGGAGAGGCACGCCTCAGAAGAAGGCAGCTGTGCTGACACTTGAAACTCTTACTTCTGCTTTGCAGAACCGTAAGATAACAAGTTTCCATTGCTGAAGTTACCCAGGCTGTCATGGTGCTCTGTAATGGCAGCCCTAGAAAACAAATATATTCACATACAAATTGATGCATTTCTCTGAATGAACAAATATGTTCTTCAAGTTTAAATGAATGATTAGACAAAAATATCTTAGCACCAAATATGTATCTGATATCTTGAAGGCCACGAAAAAAAATAGAGACAGCATTTCACATCCCTTGCTATGTTCTTCAGGTGAAATGGACAGAAAACAGTGTGGATTCACCAGCCAGAATATACATATTCTCACAGAATCCCACTTTCACACCTGGATTGCAATGCAAGTGCCTCATTGAGAAGTGATTCTAGAAAACTGAGGAAAGAGAGTGGGAGAGCAAAACAGAAAGCTTGTATTGTGGACCACTGTGCTCAATCTCATTGCACTCTCACTGGCACCCCCTTCCCTGGGAGGAGGTATAGACATGCTTCAGAGTTGTTTCTTTAGAAGAGCAAGACAACTGCGGTATTTATTGGCCAAATCCACTTGTCACTGATTGAAATTTTACCCATGGCCCCCATCTCCCTGAGAGCCCTACTTATCCTGCTCTGTAGTACAACTTAGCATTTTAACCACTTTAAAGTGTACAGTTCAGTGACACCAAGTACATTCACATTATTGTATAATGATGATCGTCATCGGTGTCCAGAGATTTTTTATCACTACAATAGACACTCTGTCCTCATTACATAACTCCACAGTTCCTAGTGACTACTGTTCTACTGTCCATCTCTATGATAAATTTGACTATTCTGAGTACTCATATGAGTAGAAACATATAATATTTGTTCTTTGTCACGTGGATTATTTTACTTATTGAGTTAGTCATTTTCCCATTGCTGGGACAAAATCCCCAACAACTACAATCTAAAGGAGCTGAAGTTTATTCATGGACTTTAGCAGATTCAGTGCATAGTCAGCTGGCTCCAGGGCAGGAAGAGTGTGGTAGAAGAGTCTAGTGGAGGAATACTGCACACATCTTGGTGGCTAGGAAGAAGGAGTGAAGGGAAGAGCCAGGAAGGAGATACACCCTTTTGTGACACAGCCCCAGTCACCACCTTTGCCCACACTCCTAATAACATACCTAGCTGCTGCTATCTCATGACTAGGTGAAACCACAGATGAGTACAGTGCCCCCATAATCCAATCATCTTCCAAAAGTCCCACCTCTGAATGCATGAGACTTTTGGGGGACATTCCAGATATAAACCATAATACTTATTATAATATTTATCTATGTTTTATTGTGTATCAGACTTCATTTTGGGGGGATAAATAATATTCCATTGTATATATAAATATAGTGTATTAGTAAGCTTTTCCATTGCTGGACACGTTACCCAACACCCACAGTTTAAGGAGGAGGGGTTACATTTTACAGGGTTTAAGTCTATGATCAGCTGGCTCCAAGGGAGAAGCATCATAGCAGAAGGGAGTAAGGGAGCAAAACTATTTAGTTCACAGAGGCCAAGAAGCAAAGCAGAGAATCAATGCCAGAAAGGAAGTGGCAAGGGTACAGATACAGACTCAAGGTTGTACCCTCTATGACCCACCCAGGCATGCTGGGAAGTGTGTTCCATCAACTGGTGGGGTAGGTCCCCAAGCCAATCAAGCTGACACACCACATAACTACTGTGCACCATATTTCATGCATTTATCCTTTGACAGAAACCTGGGTTTTCAATGCCACTGCTATGAATGCTGGTGTATAAACAGACTGTTCTTAATTAGACTAGCAGATATATCCTGCCTATTGGTGTTAGGCCAATCTTGAGGCTTTACACACCAGAATAAGATTGTGGAATCTGTGGATATAGAGTGGCTTCCACAGCTTCAGCCTCAGCTAGTTTCTAGCTTCCCTTGTTCCTGCTCACTGCATCATCCTCCTCCGTGTGCACTGTATACACAAATCCTGTGCTGGACTGCTGTGTGCCATTTCTGCTTCCACACATAGTAGGTGTTTGGTTCATTATTTGACAGTTGTAATTATCCTGGTAGACAATAGGTACGATACTAATGTGATAACTATGAATATGAGTCTACACTGAGAATAAAGAATTTAGAGAGCTGTGTATTCAAATTGAGTATCATTATATTAAGGATAGTATATCATTTAAAGTTCTTTGTTTACAAGCATCAAAATCCACCTCTGACTAATATAAACAACAAAAAATACTTCTATTTAAATCTGTTTTGAAGCTCCTTCAAAGAAACAGAGAAGCAAGGTCGGTAAAAAGAATATACAACCATTAGAGACCTCTTCTGAAAACGCAGAACCTCAACTATTTTCATGTTCTCTGGGTTCATTACACCCAAGAGTTCAAATTCAGGAGAATCTGATGGTCAGAGCTGGTTCTGTCCCATCTTTCCATTATCTGGGGGGAGGGTGGGAATGAGTGGGGAAGGAAAAAGGCAGGAAGCACAGGAGGGCCAGTAGTAAGGGAAAGGTGTCCTGGGCTCCTTTGACTTCTGGAATCCCATCCAGGGAATCTACATTTACCATCCCACTCCTATGGCACCAATTTGGGGAACCCAAAGAGCAGTGGTAGAAGGGAGATTCCTGGAGTTACTGGGTTTTTTTAAAATTTATTTGTTTCATGCATGTCCTAAATTAAGAGAATGAAAACTCTTACCCAGACCAATGCTTGTCAAATTTTAATATGTATCTGAATCACCTAGGAATTGCACTAAAACACAGATTCTGATTCTGTAAATCTGGGGCAAGCTTGTGATTTTGCATTTAAATTCTGAGATGGATGCATTTGCTGTTAAATTGTGAACCGCACTATGAAAAACAGCTATTAGAAAACTACACATATGAGCAGTGGTGTGTTGCCTATGAGCATCTTCGGCTTTCATTGCTGTATATTTTAAGTTTTACATTTCTTGTATTGAGATACAATTCACATACCTCAAACCTTACCTTTTGAAAGTATACAGTTTAGTGGCTTGTAATACATTTACATGGTTGGGTAATCATTATCTTATTCTGGAATATTTTTATAATCTTGGAAAGAGTCCCCATACCCATTAGCAGTCACTTACCATTTCCCAGTTTCCCTCTGTCACTGAATTACCCTCAGTCTCCACGGACTGATCATTCTGAACATTTTGTATAAATGGTAGCATATAATGTATGGCTTTTCATGTCTGGCAGCTTTAACTTAGCATAATGTTTTTCAAGGTTCATTGACTTAGAGAAAGACTGAGACTTTATGTCTTCTTACTGCTGAATAATGTTCCACTGTCTGATGGAGTATATTTGTTTAACCTCTCACCAGTGATGCACATTTTGCATTGCTTCTATTCCTTAGCTATAATGAATAGTAGTATTGTAAATGTCTGAGGATATATTTTATGTGAACATATTTTCAGTTCTTCTATCTAAAGGAGGATGAATGAATCATATGTTAACTTTTTGAGGAGGTGCCATATCGTTTTCTTCAGAGGAGATGCCATTTTACACATCTACACACAGTGTGTGAGGGTTTTAATATTTTGCATCCTTTGTAAGACTCCCTTCAACCCTTCTTCCCCTCCTTGTTTATAAAAGCATTTGTTGCATTTTTCCTTGTAGTCTTTTTTCCTCCTTTCTTTACCTCTCCTTCCTCCCTTGTTCTCAACCTCATTTGAATATTTACTTCCCATTTCCTAATATCTAGCATACATTTTGGCCCTTATTTACACTTTTGGTGAAACCAGATGGTGAAACCAGAGAAACCATGTGATATTTACACATGTGTGTCCAGTTCACTTCACTTAAGGGTGTAGTCTCAAGGTCCATCCATTTACCTATAAGTTTCTCAAGCTTATCCTTTATGGCAGAATAGTATTGCATTGTATAAAAATCCCACATTTTCTTTATCCAGTCATCAGTTGATGGGCATTTGAACTTTTTCCAACATTTAACTATTATAAACTGTGCTGCTATAAACATGGGTGTATATATATTGCTGTGGTATGATAGCTTTAATTCTTTTAGAAAGATAAAAGGAGAATAGCTAGGTCAAGTGGAACCTCTAGTTTTAGTTATTTGAGGAATTTCCACACTGATTTCCACAGTGGTTGCACCAGTCTATATTCCCACCAACAGTGGAGAGGGGCTTCTTTTTCCTGATAGCCACACCAGCATTTATTATTGGTTGCCTTCTTGATAATAGCCATTCTTTCTCAGGTGAGATGGAATATTAGCATTGTTTTAATTTGCATTTCTTGAATGACCAGTGATGTTAAACATTTTTTCTGTATTAATTTTCAATTTCTAATTCTCCATCATCTGAGAAGTATTTATGCACTTCAGATGCCCATTTTTAGATTAGGTCTTTTAATTTGGGGGGGTCTTATTTTTGAGTTTTTTAAAATGTATTCTAGATATTAGTCCTTTGAGGAGCAGCTGGCAAGAATTTTTTTCCCACACTGTGGGTTCTCTCTCTACTCTTTTCATGGTTTATTTTACTACAAAAATCTTTTTAATAAAATAAGATCCCAGTTCTTGATTCTTTGTGATATTTTCTGTGTAATCAAACTTGTTCATTAAGTCTTTGTGTACACCAATCTCTTCAAGAGTTCTACCTATTCTATTTTCCAGGAGATTTAGTTTTTGTGCTTTAATATTTAGACCTTTGATCCATTTTGATTTTAGTTTAGTGCATGGTAAAAGATATGGGTCTAGTTTTAATCTTCAGCATGTGAAAAGCCAGTCCCAGAATCATTTGCTAAACAGGCTATCTTTCTTCCAGTGAAAGTGTTTAGCACCTTTGTCAAAGATAAGGTGCCTAGATGTGTTTAGAATTGTTTCGGAATCTTCTAATTTATTCCTTGATCTGTTATTTGCCAGTACCATGCTATTTTATCACAGTAGCTTTGTAGTATAATTTGAAGTCAGGGATTGTGATGCTCTCTGCCTTATCTTTGTTGCCCAGAGTTGCTTTTGCAATTCAAGGTCTCTTCAGGTTCCAAATGAATTTTAAGATTATTTTCTCTAATTCTGGTAGGTATGCTATTAGTATTTTGATTGGGATTTCATTAAATCCTTGTAACACTTTTTGAAGTATAGCAATTTCACTATATTGTTTCTTCCTACCCAAGAACAAGGGATATCTTTCCATTTTCTGCTGTCCTCTTCAACCTCTCTTTCTAGAGTACTACAATTTTCAATGTAAAGGTCTTTTACTTCCTTCATTAGATTGAATCCCAGGTATTTCATTTTTTCTGGGTGCTATTGTAAAAGTGCTGTTTCCTTAATTTCTCTCTCAGTAAGTTTGTTATTTGTATAAAGGAGTGGTATGATTTTTAAATGTTGACTTTGTATTCAGCTGTGCTACTGAATTTGGTTCTTTAATCTAGAAATCTTCTGATGGATTTTTGGGGTCTTCCATGTAGAGTATCATGTCATCCACATATAATGATAATTTAATTTCTTCCTTTCCTATCCTTATTCCTTTTATTTTTTTCTTATGTCAAATTGCTCCAGCTATTTTATCTAGAACTATATTTAATAATAGTGGTGATAGTAGGCATCATTGTCTTTTTCCTGGTTTTAGAGTGAAAGCTTTTGGTTTTGGCCATTTAGTATGATGTTGGCTGTTGGTTTCTCAGATGACTTTTACCAGATTTAGGTAAAGATGATTGATTCCAATTTTCTATAGGATTTTTGTCATAAATAGGTGTTGGACCTTATGAAAAGCTTTTTTCACTTCTATTAAGATGATCATATGGTTTTCATCCTTGGCTATATTAATATAGCATATTACATTTATAGATTTACATGTGTTGAACCAGTCTTGTACCCCTGGTATGAATCCTACTTGGTCATGTTATATAATCTTGATGATAATCCATCAGTATCTTATTGAGGATTTTTGCATCTATGTTCATTAGGGAGATTGGCCTCTTTTTTTTTTCCTTGAATCCCTCTCCCCAGTTTTGATATCAGGGTAATGCTTTCTTCTAGCAATGAATTTGAGAATATTAATTTCATTTCAGTTTCATTAAAGAGTTTGAGAAATAGCAGCATTATACTTCCTCTAAATTTCTTGTGAAATTTAGCAGTGAGTCTGTCAGGACCTGGGTTTTCTTTGTTTGTAGATTTTTAATTATACTTTCAACTTCACTGAGTGATGTTGATATATTTAAAATTTTTGTACTTTCTTGATTCAGCTTTGTAACTCATATGTATCTAGGTGTCTGTCCATTTTTTTCTATTTTCCCTCTTATTAGAATATAGGTTCTCTAAGCAGGTATTGATAATACTCTGTATTTCTGTACAGTCTGTTGCAATTTCACCATTTTCATTTCTCATTCCATGTACTGGAGTCTTTTTTCCTCATTTTTTGATAAGATTGGCTAAGTGTTTGTCAGTTTTATTTAATCTTTCAAAGAACCAACTCTTTGTTTCATTGATTATCTGTATTGTTTTCTTAAACTCCATTGCATTAATTTCTGATATGATCTTTATAATTTCCTCCTTTATAGGAGCTTTATGCTTCACTTACTCTTCTTTTTCTAGAGCTTGAGTTTCATCATTAGGTTATTTATTGAGCTTGCTCTGTTTCTCTGCTATGGAAATTTGCTGCTATAAATTTCCCTCCTAGGATTATTTTCATTGCATTTCATAAGTTTCAGTATGTTGTATTGGCATTTTCATTTAGAAATGATAGAAACTATCTAATTACTTCTTTAATTTTATCTGTGACCCATTGGTTGTTCAGGAGGGTGTTATTTAATTTCATGTGTTTATGAAGTTCTTGTGTATCTTTGGCCGTTAATTTCCAATTGCATTGCACTATGGTCTAATAATATGTATGAGTTAGTTTCAATTGCTTTGCATTTACTTAATCATGTTCTATGAGCTAGTAGGTGGTCTATTTTGGAGAAATTCCTGTGTGTTGCTGAGAAGAATATGTATTCTGATGTTGTGAGGTGAAACAGTCTGTAGAGGTATCTACTCAGACCATTTGCTCAAAAGTTCAGTTCAGTTCTCATTTTTCTTCATTGGTTTTTCTGTTTAATTGATCTATTTGTGACAATGGGGTATTGAGATTCCCAATGACAATTGCATTAGTGCTTATTTGATTTTTCATACCTGTTAACATTTATTTTATACAGTAGGGAGCACTGGTATTTGGCACATATATATCTATGATTGTTATCTATTTCTCTTGGTTGTTTCATTTACAAGGATGTTATATATTCTTTGTCTCTCTTATTCACTCTTGGTTTGAGATCCACTTGTCTGCAAATAGAATAGTTACTCTGCTTTTTTCTGGGTTCCTGTCACATGGAGTATTGTTTTCCATCCTTTGACTTTCAGTCTATGAATTTCTTTTTGAATTAAATGTTTTGTGTATGCAGCATGTTGTTGGATATTGCTTATTGGATTCATTCTGCCAGCTGGTTCTTTTGTTTGGTGAATTGAGACCATAGAAATTGGTAGTTATAACATGTGTGCTCACTTATCCTTGTCATATTATTTTAATACTGTTGGTTCCCCTTTTTCCCTCTGTGTTTAATTATTTGCCTTGCATGATAGATTCATTCTGTTGGAGTTCACGACATTCTAGTCCTTGTTATCTTTTTCTAGAACATCTTCAGAACAGTTTGGAGTGCTGTTTGGTGTTGTCATGGAAGTATTTTATTTGTTCATCAATTTTTGAAAGATAGTTTTGCAAGGTACATCAATCTGGGTTCAAGTTTGTTTTCTTTTGGGTTTCAAGTACTTCACTCCAAGCTCTCCATGACTTCAGGATTTGTATTAAGAAGTCAGCTGTGATTTTGATGAACTTTCCTTATAGATAATTTCTTTCCTTTCTGTAACAGTTTTTAATATTCTGTTCTTGTATTGAATTTCTGGTATCTTGAGTATTGTATGTCCTGGTGTAGTTTTTTTGTTTGTTTGTTTTTAGATCATGGCCAAATGAAGTTTTATGTGCCTTGCTTACTTATATGTCAAATTCTTTTTCTATGCTTGGGAAATTTTCTGCCATTACTTCTGTGAGTAGGTTTTTTTTAATATTATTTTCCCTATCTCTTGCATTTTCAATGACTCTGATTACTCCTATGTTATTCTTCCTTACATTATCTAGCAGCTTTTGGCTTGATTTCTTTTGATCCCTTGCTATTTTAAAGAAACCTTTCTTTTAATGATTGCTAACCACAGTTCTGTCTTCTATATCTGATACTCTGTCCTCACATTGGTTCATTCTGCTGCATATGGAATTTTTAATTTCCTGGATATCCATTTGAATCTGTGTCATGGATTCTACTTATTTTCTCTTTTGGGCATTAATGGTTTCAATCATTTTCCTACATCCTCTTTTTTAAAAAAATCTATATCTACGTTAGAGTCTCCATGTATTTCATTATGGTTATCTCTGTAGCTATCTGAGAATTATTTCTGATTTGATTTTTTTCTAGAACCTCATTCATCTGCTTTATTATTTCTACTGTTACCACTTTAGAGTGTCTGGTTGGGTGGCTTTCAAATTGTTTCACCTCAGCGCCCCCTGCGATTGCCTTCCGTGAGCTTAAAGTCTGGGATTCCATCTTACTTAAATGTCTTCTCATTTTCTTTCCTTTTCTAAAATTTAAATTTAATTCCTAGATTGATGCTTGTAAATTGCTTATGGCAGGTAGCTTTCCTGCTGGTATTTAGAACCCATAGGAAATGACTACTTCTCGCACATGTGTTTCAGGTATAACTGGCTTTTGGGTTGTGAGTGTGTTGCAAGATCCTACCTCTCAAGTTTATTGAATATGAGACCTTGCTCCTGGTTCCTTTGCAGTAGCCTATAGTATTGTTATAAACCTTAGGCAATCTCAGTCTTGGTATACCAGAAAGAAATACTGGTTTGAACAATTGTGTCACCTTGGCTAAAGTAATACAATCAGCAATAACATTAGCATCAAACATGCCCAAGACAATGACAAACTGTGGTAACTACTAATTTGTGAACTTTAACCATATGAAGTATATGTATGGTTATATAACAAAACCTAAATCAGACCAGAAAATTGTATGTAGTAAACTTGTTCTCAGTATGTTGATGTAACCCCCAGGGGAGAAAATTTGCAAAGGATTGGGAGAAAAATAGAGAAAACAAGAGGAAGACATTAAAAACAAGACTAGAGAGGGCACTGGGAAATAAGGCAACCTGCTTACCTCCCTGGTAAGCAGCCATGGCTCAGGTGAGTGGCAGGCACCCCAGAGAGAGAACCAGCCAACGTCTCCCAAGATCCACGCCATGTTGGAACTTAGGGTGCTGGGAAACAAAGCAACCCGTCACCTCCCTAGTAAGCAGCCATGAGCCTACCAGCATGTGGGCTGCGAATCAAACATCCATTCTCCCCCACCCCCGTTAGCAAATGGGAGCCAGAGGTCTGAGCATCTCTTGGGAGGCTGACCATATGCAATATAGCAAATATGGGAGATTTCCTTCTACCATCTCTTTGAAGGCAAATATTGTTATCACTGTTTTGCTTTGTTCTGATTAATTGTATTACTCTATTCAATATTTTGTTTTGATAAGTTCTATAATGTTCTGTATTTGGTTTGATTTTGCTATACATGATTGAAAGGACAACTATTGTGAACATAATGAGATATACTATGGTACCTATTACTGTTATCCCGGTAACATATTGTGACATTCTGTACCAATTTCACTGCATTGTCTCAATTGGCTTTGTTCTGTCTTGTTCTGTTGTATTTTATTGCCGTTAAAATAATTTAAAAAATTAAAAAAACCTAACTCAAAAAAAATGTGCTTAACAACCCAAAAACATGCAAAGAAATTGACACAGTAGTAAAGAATTGACTAAAGAAAATCCCAGAATGTGATGGAGTCACTGCTGAATTCCACAAAAGTTTTAAGGATGTTATGTCACCATTGAACTCCAAACTCTGAAGAAACTGAAAGATGGGGAATGCTCTCAAACTCATTTACACAAGTAAGTGTCACTCTGATTCCAAAATCTGATACAGAACAAATTTATTTTTATTTTATTTTTATTTTAAAGAGCATAAAACAAAACTAAACATAACAAAGGAGATCAGAACAAAACAATGCAAGCAACACAGGATTTCAAAACAAGACAACAGGAAATCAGTAGTGACTACCACAGTGTCTCTTGTTTTCTTCGAAATGGTTGTCCATATCTTCATACACAATGAATTAAAACAAGACAAAATAGTATAAAACGATCAAAACAAATGAATGAAAGCATTATGGCTTTCAAAACCAGATAGTAGGAAAATCAACAGTGGCTACCATAATGCCTCTTGTTCTCTTCAAAATAGCTGTCTGTATCTTCATACATACTGAAATTACATAATACAAAAGAGACTAAAACTAGTCAAAACAAATAATAAAAGCATTACTGGATTTCACAACAAGATGATGGGAAATCAGCAATGGCTACCATAATGTCTTGTTTTCTTCAAAGTAGCTGTTCATACCATCACACTTAATAAAATCATTCTTGCAAACTCTTTAGGAGAAGTTCCAGGCATGTATAAGCCTATACATGTACATCTATCCTTTCTGTTCTAGAGATAAAACCAAAACAAAATATATTACATGAAAACAAGAAACAAAAGAGACAAATAAATAACAATAACAAAAAAAGGCCTGGAAATTAAAGGGAGATTATGCAAACTTTGGGAAACTAGTGAATAAGACAGGAGGAAAAAGAAAAGGAAGCAATAAGAACAGAACAACATTAAAAAGAAAACTCAAAATAATATTCATTCTCTTTTAAAAACAGGAACAATTAAGAAAAAAGAAAACAAAACAAAAATAAAAGGCAAGCAAGAAAAGAAAAAAAAAGAAGAAAAGTAGAAAAAAAAGTCCACTTCAGGGCATGTCTCTGTTACAACTGGTAGACTGATTGGACAGGCAGACCCCAGATCTATGTTGATTAACACCTCCAAGCCAGCCATAGATTTACAGTGGGTAACGGATAATCCCAGCACACCTTCACCTTTCATTCTGTTGAGGCTCAGGCTGGTTTCTGGCTACTGAATCCAATTTGTTCAGCCTTCGATACTCTGTGCCTCCTGCTGGCTTGAACTTGGCCCCTTGTCCTCCTGCTGGCCTGAACTGACTTCTGCATCACCCCGACACTGGGAGCTGCTAGATGGAGCCAGGCCACAGCAGCTCTGTGTTTCAAACTCTGTTGGCCTCTCTCCCAGATGGTTACTGGTCAACTGCTTCTTCCTAGGGGATGTCTGTACCCAAATAACTTAGCAGCCACTGCAGTCCACTGTGCCTATTGCTCTGTTCCACTGGTGCATTTCTCCCTGGAGGCCTCTGGGGTCTCCAGTAGTCACTGTGTGTCACCTCTCCCATAAAGTAAGTCAGAGCTCAAGGAGAAAGCACATCTTGCCACCTCCTTTTGCACTGAGGTCTCTCTCTTCACTCTCCCCATGGTCTTCAGTTCTCACTTCAGAGCCTTGCTGGGTCAAGGGGACCTAGTTCTCTCCTTCTCTTCCCTATGTTGCTATATTCCAGCATCTGGAAATCAAATTTCAGAGAAACTGTTTCTCTGCTGTTTACCACTCCATCATTTTCCTGGGAGTCTCTTCTTTTTTTTTTTTTAATACAAGCATTGGTAGTTATAAATGTCTTTATTTGAACTATTTTAGTTTCATCATATATGTTTTGTATAGTTTTAGTTTATGTTTGTGTTTTCTATTCATCTCAAGACATTTTAAAAAAATTTTTTGTGATCTCTTTTTTTAAACATTGCTTTTTCACATATTAGTGAATTCTTAAAATGTCTTTCCTTATTATTTTCTGTTATATATTGTGATTAAAGATCATGCTCTGTATGAGCTCAGTCCTTTTAAACTTATTTAATGTGGGGAGCCATTGAAGCTGGCAATTGACCACACATGTAGGGCTGGGGCATGACCATCCCAGGAACAAAGAGTGCCTGGGCAAGCCACGTGATGCAGCTGCCTCAGCCCAGAGAACACCCAGCCCCAAGACAATCCAAACAGTGGGTTGCTAGGGCAACGGGGTTTCATATGACATTAAGTTGATAAAAAGGTATAAATAAGTGCCTCTGCAATGAGGGGGCAGTTCCTTTTCTCCCATCAGAAGAGTAAGGGCTCCACCTGACCCCAGCTTTATCTCTTTATTTTCTCATTCTCTTGCAGTCCTTCACCCAAGGAACCTCAAAGACAGTGTGGGTTGTGGCAATTTAAAATGAGTTTTTGGTTTGACTGGGGATTGAACCCAGAGGTGCTCTACCACTTATGTCTTTTCTTTTTCTCGCATGTTTTAAGTTTTTTTCTCTATTTCTGCTGCTTTCTTTTGTGCCAAATATATATTTTGTAGTGCACCACTCTAATTCTCTTGTCATTTCTTTTTTATATATTTTTCAGTTATTTTTTAGTGGTTTCTTTGGTGAACCATGAAGGTATAATGATGTAGTTCAGATTAATACCAATTTGCCAGGTGTGGTGGTGCATGCCTGAAGTCCCAGCTACTCAGGATGCTGAGGTGGGAGGACCGCTTGAATCCAGGAGTTCTGAACTGTAGTGCACTATGCCCATCAGGTATCCACGCTAAGTTCAGCATCAATATGGTGGCCTCCTGGGAGTAGGGGACAACCAGGTGCCTCCAGTGGGGTGAGCCAACCAAGGTGGCAGTGGAGCAGGTCAAAACTCTAGTGCTGAGCAGATTAATACTAATTTGATTTCAATAATGTATAAAACTGTACTCCTATATAACTCTGTTTCCTCTCTACTCCTTTGTGTTGTATATAGTCTATTTTGACAGTCTGCCTGTCAACATAGATTTAAACTTAGTGTTTTGTGCAGTTGTATTTTAAATCATATAGGAGAAACATACAAAACTACAATGAAAATCCATTTATTATGTCTTTTACTTCTTCCTGTGTACCTTTATCAGGGCTCACTTTATCTGCATGTGGATTTACTGTCTAGTATCTTTAATTTCACCCTGAAGAACTCCCTTTATTATTTTTTATATGGCAGGTCTTAGGTTAACGGGCTTCTCATATATTTCCTTCAAAAAAAGAGAGCACTTATCCATAGAAGTAGTTATGAAAATTTCTGGGAATGACTGATAAAAGGATAAATAATAGTTATGCTCTGTTAAAAGTATATTTCACATTCCTTGGAAACACTGTAGTTCTTTTATTTTGAATCAGTTTTAAAGGTTCTATTGTTTTGAGAAATTTTAGAAACTATTATTCCATAAGAATGGTGGAAAATCTTTCCTCAATGTAGCAATAGAAATAATTAAATTACAAAAAGTACTTTGGCCTTATATTGTGAAGTAAATTCTTTGTGAAATCAAATCTGGATCTGTAAATGATAGTGTTTGTTTTAAAAAACTGAACAAATAATGGAAAGTTTGGATAAAGGCACAGAGCACAGTTTTTGAATATTAAGTAGTAAAATTGACTTTGATAACTCCTTTCAAAGGGTTTTATATATAACAAATTAAGTCCCACACATATTCATCTATATATCATTTATCTATAAGTGTCTGCCAGCAGATCATTGGCAATAGGAGATAAAATTGAAGTGGGGTCTGGAACCATGCATTTCTACCAGAAGAAAACATTGCTTCCTTTTGAATAGTCCTGGACTTCTGGAAAGAGGCAGTGGGCATTGCCTAGAACCACATGCAATTAACCAAGGAGAAACTGAGAGAGCCTTTGGAACACAGTGAATGTGTCCTTAGGTTACAGAAATACATTCATCCTCAATGTGCAGTAATTGTACTATTTCTGATCCTGTCCATCATAGACACTTGTGTTTCCTAAGGCAGGGAGGTGGGGAGGCAAGTCCACTCCTTCAGGTCACTGAGGAAATGAGTGCTGTCGTATACGTTGTTGGAATCACTGGGACCAAGTATGCATAGATGTTAAGAGAAGAACTGTGCTTAACGCATTAGGAAGTTTTCTCAGAAACACAGTGGCTGTCTGTGAGGTCTGACCACTAATGATCTAACTTTCTGTTCAAGCAGGATATTTTCCCTTATCCAACTAAAGAGATTCCTTTTATGAAGAGTCCTCCTGCTGAGCCTGTGGAGGATTAAGTCCTGGTCCCCACAAGGGAAGCTGGTATAAATTTGATTTATTTCTGAACTGTGAGGATTCCATTTTGAAAACTGTCAACCAAAGCAGATTAATGGAACAATTATCAGAGGCTATTTGTGGATTCCACGCATGGTTCTCAGGGGTTTAACTCAAGTCTTTCCTGAATATGATGCACTTGAACAAGGAAGAGTACAGTGATCCATTCCGTTCATTGTGGTGCTTCATTTGAATTCTTTCCCAGGCTAAACCAATATGATTTTGCAAGGTAAGCCTTATTGATAGAGGAGTAGTTTTTTCCCCCAGGACCTCTCAGCTCTGGTAGTTTACCTAAGGTCTAGTTTATTTGCCATTTCCACTAGGTGAAAAGACTTTTAAGCAGTGTTGCAAATATGTCCCAGAAAGTCCTCTTGGAATAGAGCAGTTAAAACTCAATATTTCGACGCAGGTCAAGAAGCTTAACTTTCTTATGCCTCCAAATTTCTGTAGATATGTTGCTCCACATTCCTCTTCATAATGCAGTTTATTTTTCCAGGCAAGCAGTGCACCAAGAATTTGTTTTCGCTTTTGGCATCATGTCTCCTTTGCAGGAATTATTTTAATCACAGATCTTTGACTGAAATAGCTGTACTTTCTTGTTTTCAGGAGGAAGGAGGGATGCCCTCTAGTTTTTGAAATAACAAGGGATAAACTCTTTGTTTTAAAACTCTTTTATTTCTATCTAAAATGGCATGGAAGGAGGATGGAATGTAGGTGCCATTGTGAGAGTCTGTGTGTTTGGAGCTGAATGGAAGGGAAATATTTCAAAAAGAAATGAAAGGAATGATATTAAGGTGTGGTAAGTATCACAAGTGTAGCAGAAAGTCAACTGTTTCTATAAATTATTAGTATCATGTATATCACTGAGTCCACATTATAGTTTAGTAAATTTTTAATACTGAATAATGGCTTTTCTGGCTCTTGCTTCAATGTGAGTGGTATTTGGGGTGATGCTGGCTACTTGAGGTGAGGCAAGATGCTTTTAAAACCATGTTATCAAATACAAGTTAAAAATTATTTCCCCAGCTATCTGAAAATAAACCAGTGAAAAATGAAAAGGTCAAATTGCCATAGCCTTTTTGATTTTTGTTGTGGGCAGTTGTGAATAGCATCACTCATTCTCAGATAAATGGAGCTTAAGTTACATGAAATAATCCTTTGGAATTAAGTTGATGGGTGGTCTTTACTTTAGTTTGTTACTCTGGCACTTGGGTACCAATACTTCATATTCATGATTAAATCCAATAAGGAAAATGTTTGAGATTATAATCTTTTCTGTGTTTGGAAAAGAATCTAGTTTCAAATTTTTCATTTAACCAACAGGTTTTAACCTTCCTTAATGGACAAGGGGTAGAATTCCAAGAACTGTTAAATGTTTACCTTTGCTTTAGTTGCTGTAGAATGTAACAGGTTTGCAGATGTGTTTCCAACAGAAATGACAAGGAACCTGTTTGTCTCTCTCAACACAAAATTTCACAAAAGCATATATAGTTGCAGATACAGCTGTTGTAAAAGTTCAGGCACAGCAACTCCGCAAATGTAACCTATTGTCTCCTTGGCCACTCCATGGGAATGTCTGGCTTTCATAGACAGGTGCTCTTATTTATAAACACCTCCCCTGATGGCAGCCAAAGGGCAAGTTGTGTCTGTGGGGTGAGTGATGGGAGAAGTATGAATAAATGGGTGGATGGTGGTGAGCTGAAATCTGAGCTCTTCTAATCCTTTGGAGCAGGACACCTGGAAACTCTTCCCTTTACTGCCCCTGATTTTGCCAGATATAGGAGGGTGGAGAGAAGTAAATACATTTTGTGCTTATGTGGTCAGGGAATGGAATGAAGGGATAGTTGGGAAGCTTAATCAGCCAGCAACCTTCAAAACTCTCTCATATTGAAAACAAAACCACTAGGAGGTGGCTCTCAAAATTTCATTTTGGTGATCCTTATACTATAATAGGCCCATCTTGACCTGTTGCCCTGCCAGCCCTGATTCTTTTTCCTGCCTCTTTGGCTGCAGGACACTTTCTGGGTTGAAAGCAAGCCATCCATCACTGAGCTATACTCCCAGCCCCTTTTTATTTTGAGACAGAGTTTTGCTAAGTTACTCAGGCTAGCTTCAAATTTGTGATTCTCTTGCCCAAGCTTTCCAAATAGGTGAAAGTATAGACATGAGCTACCGTATCTGGCTTCCCTTTGGCGACTTTTGAATCATCAGTTATGTTTTCCACAAGGGACATCAGACTTTAGTTTATTCACTTACACACTAAGAATTTCCTTTACTCTTATATTTGTATTTTTATTTTAGTGTCCACCAAATCCAATAATTTGTGTGCACATCTTCTCCACAAATTCTTCATGATTGCAGACAGTTTCCAGGTATGCAGTGGAGCTTTCTATTGACTCTACTCTTTCCTGAGAGAAATCCTGGTAGAGAAAGTAACAGTTAAAGAGGTTTGGTGATGAGAAACCATTAACATCTTGAGACTATAATGTTAAGTAAAATAAATCAGACACACAAGTTTAAACATCACATGGTCTTCCTTATATGAGAAACTCAAAATATAAATAGAGTGAAGTAAAAGATAGGAGGTAACAGGAAGTAGGGAGTTAGATCTTTCTCAAATGGAAAAGGGATCAAGAGATGGAGGGGGCGAGGAGGGAAAGGAAAAGAAGGTGATGAAAAAGCAACTGAAATGTGTTATATACATGTAGCAATTTCACACGAGGAATGCAAACAGTATGTCCTACAAACATGCCCTAATTAAATAAAAAGGTAAATAAGAGACAAAGATAAAGATGAAGAATTTAGGGAAAATCCGAGTGATCGTCTCCCTCATTAATCTCATCTCTTCAGATCTGAGCCCACCATGCACATGATGGCCATTTTTGAAGATAGTCAGATGCTCCTTCTTACTTGATAGAAATCTCATGTCAGGAATAATAAAATCATAATGTTAAAGCTGGAAGAGACTATCTGCTGTACTCAAAGGTATGTTGGTAGCTAGACAGAGTTTGAGAGCCTAGGGTTGATACAGAGACTTCGTGGCAAAACAGGGATTAAATCTCAGGAAGAATGTTTTGTGATTAGCGTTTGTTTGCTTGCTTTGTTTCTCCTCTTTCAGTTTGCCTGCTTTGTTTCTCCTCTTATTCTTGGTGGATTAAAAGATAAAAGCCAACATTAGGAAAGTGAGCTTTTTCACTTGTCCTCCAGTGATCTCCTAGCACATACTGACTGATCTTGGGAGCAATTAAAATAGTTTGTAAGAAGTTGGAGGTTATATTAAATCTTAAAGCTATATGAGGAAGTATTGCCTATATGGATTTGTTTTAATCATTGCATAACGTTGAATCATAGTGAGATTTCTCAGGCTTTACAGCAGTGAACTAAATGTTCACAACTGGTCTCTGGCCAACATCTCTCTAACCTGTGTTTGGCGTCTTGTTCCAAGAGCAGCGCTGGCCGCCAGGCACACCGGATGGGACATCTGCAGCAGGGACTGGAAATGAGAATTTTGCCCTGAGTTGGAAGGTGTTATTTTTCCCATGGTTTGATTTGCCTGGCATTCTTTGGCCAGCTTTTTTCCTTTTCCTTTGCAAGGAAAGGGAGAAATGAGTAGCGCTAGTTGCTGACGAAGTCAAGAGGGCGCTGAGGCTGGCTGGGTTTATTACTTTTGGCAGATTCGTGGTGTGGTGTGGTTTTACTTCCTATTTGTAGAGCCTTTCTAGAAACCTGGGTTCTGTTTTCAGTGAGTCCTCCTTGTTGGAAATATATATATATATATATATATATATATATATATATATATATATATTTTTTTTTTTTTAAAGAGCATTAAAGTCCCACAGAAGGAAAAGAATTTTAAAAATATGTCCTTGAACAGAACCAGAACACTGGACCCCAGGAGAAAGCAGTGAAACTAGAAAGAACAGAGCAGAAGACAGCTGCCAACATATTAAAAATTAACTTTCTGTTCAGTGTGGACATTGTAAAATTTGTACGCATTGCTCTTATAGCTCAGCGTAGATAGTAATGATAACAGCAGCAGCAACAGTTGTTTGCTTATGAGATTTCATTTAAAGAAAGTATGGAACATAAAGCAAACTGAGTATTTGCATTAAAATCCTCAGGGTCCGCCCACAGGAGGTAGGCCAGTGTGGCTCAAGGAGGAGGCACCATGTTTGGCATCTGGTTTTGAGCTCAGCTCAGTTATTAAAGCCTTAATTAAGCCACAAGCACCAGACCTCAGTTTTTTTCCCCCCTCATCTGTAATAAGATGCAATTAGATTACATGAGCTCTAAGAGTCCTCCCTCCTCTAATGATCCTATTCTATCATCTATTTCTCTAGATGGGGATAAATTTTCATTTCAAACAAGGCACCATGTGAATGTTGAAAAGCTAATTCTGCTCTTTGAGGAAGTCCTTTATTGCAGCCAGCAGTTTGTTCCGAGGTTTACACTTGGTTCATAAAACCATTATCTTTTCAAGCATGTGGCTAACTAAAAAAATATTGCTTTCATCACCACCATTTCTATTTTGAAACAAAAAATTTTTCCCTGAAAAGATTGAGATGGGTGTGTTCATTACATGTATTGTGTAACTAACCCACAGTGTAGCAAGTCTAACAAAAACAAGAACCACTCTCTGGATGGTGTTGTAAACCAAGTCTTGAATGTAATTCTAAACCAGGAATATCTTCAATCCCCACGCATAAATGCTATGTTACTTAAAAGGAAGTTTCTACGTGGCCAGGAAAATGTGTTTAGGAAAATGCAAGTGTGCAGACAAGTTAGCAATGTCTCAGCCACTGTTCAGTGTGTGCATGCGAGCGTCTGTTTCTGAATCAGGGAAAGTGGCAAAGATCTAAAGAACAGAGAATTGAAAAGAAATCATAGAACCAAGTTTGGTAGCACACATCTATAATTCCATTGCTTTGGAAGGCTGAGGCAGAAGGATCGCAAATTTGAGAGCAGACTGAACCACTTAGTGAGATCTTTGTCTCAAAATAAAAAATAAATAAGGCTGTAGATGTCGCTCAGCGCAAAGCCCTGAGTTCAATCCCCAGTACTGAAAAAGAAATAAGGAAAAGAAATGAGAGTTATCTTGCTCCCTTAACTTGGGACCATGATTCTTCTTCCCCTTGTTTCTTTTATACATGCATATCTGAAAACCAAGAAGGCAAACTTCAAGTGGCATGGGAGAGAGGAAAAAATAAAGTCATTTATGAAATATCAGTTTCTAGTCATTGAGTTTCTAGATCTGTTTTTCCTTAGTTCTGAGAATGATTTGTAACATCGTCAGGAGTTATACCCTTTTCCTATACTCTGTATGTGCTTTTGTTTTCTTTTATGAGCTTTTATTATTCATTCTGTGGCTCCTGCTTCCTGGCCAAATTTTTAAAAATAACCTTTTTATTTTGGAGTAGTTTGAGAATTATAGAAAAGCTGCAGAGATAGTAGAGAGCTTAATCATTCTTTTATGTTTTGCCAGTGCTAATGTTCACGTTACCATGACACATGTCAGATCTAAAATACTGATTTGGACATACTGCTATCATCTAAATTTTAGGCATTTTATAGGTTTTTTTTCCTAGTTTGATATTTGATTTTTTCTGTTCCAAGATCCAATCCAGAATTACACATTGCATTGCGTTGCATTGCATTATTTTATGAAAACCAACAGTAGCATCTTGGGAAAGACCTACAAGTACCTTCAAAATTTCTTCCTTTTTTTGCCTGGGTAGTGTGTGTTGCTGTACAGGTGGTGTTGCACAGTGACTAACTGGTCTTCACTTTTCTGACTGAGCAGCCATCAGCCTGAGACAGATGTGCCTTCTTTTTGTTGATGTCCTGTGTGTTCAGCAAGTTGTACTACAGTCTCACAGATAACAGGAAGTAGTTACAATCAAAGTTACAGCCGGGGCAGAGAAGAGAAGCTGTCCATCCAGATAATGTGTTTGCACTGCAGAGATTTGGGGGTTGGGATGAAGGATCCTTGAGGCCCATGCTCATCATTAGACAAGATAAGGGAGCATATCCCTTTTGGTCACTATTGTCTTTGCAGGTCTACCTGGTTCCCAATGCATAATGGATTTTCTGTAAGTATTTGTTGAATAAACAAATGTATGAAAAGAAATGAGGAGCTGCAGAGCTGTATGAGTACCAGCAGAGACAGGGAACACCATGGTTGGCAAAGAAAAGGCCTTGGCTCTCTCTGTCCCCACCCAGGCAGCTTTGGCAGTGATGAGGAAGGAATCCTCTCTGGTGGGGCTGCTTGGACTTCAGCTGTTCTTAGTTGGAAGCCTCACTTTGCTACATCACACCTGGCTATATTTCAAAGATTAATGAACAGCATCTTGTCAGGTTTAATATATTGCACTTGGGGAGTTTACTTTGACGATGTAATCATAAATTCCCTGAGCTGTGAATTACACCTTAAGGACTTAAATGAAGTTCTAGTGAGAACTAAAGAAACCGGAATCACTGTAAAATGTAAAAAGTGCCAGTTTTGAGAGAAAACTGTAAATTTTCTAGGACATTAGGTTTCAAAAGAAGGATTACACACAGACTAAACAAAGTAGAAGTCATAAAAATTTAAAGACACCACAAAACATAACAAAAATAAGATCCTTTTTAGTTATGACAGAATTCTAAAAGGAAACTTACACCAAATTATGCCACCCAAGCAGAGCCATTAATTAACCTAATGAGAAAATATGTTCCATTTCCATGGCCAAAACATGTCAGGAAGCCTTTGACATTTTAAAATGAGAAAGAAGGAAAAAGAAAAAAAAAAGGCAATTGCTGCATTTTAAACAGTTTTAAGTATTAAACTTATCAGTTTAGGAACTCAGAGGTACTTTTGATATCTCAGTGACTTTCAGGGAAAATATTTGCAATTGTTGCATAAATAAAATGTGGATTTATAAAGCTATATTGGGAGAAAGAATTTTCAGGCAAGGATGCCATGAGAAAACTAAAAGTGAGAGTATTAAGTAGAAGTTTAGCTACTGACCTCTGGGCAGAACTTTGCAAGATGAATTTGAGCACAGAGGAGTAATAAAGCAATGGCTCCTCTTCACGCCATCCCTCCAAAACTATACTGAGCTGAGTAAAGGCTAAAGCAAAACTGAGGGTATAAGAATTGATATTCTCATTACAAAACTGTAACAACAAAAAGTCCTCTGCTTGATCCTGGGTATGGCATTTAAAAGTCAATTCTCTTTCTACTTCTTGGTAATTCTGCTTGTTCCAAGATTAATGTGGCTTATGTTGCAAGCAAAGCTATTTCCTTCCTGGTTTGTCATTCTTCCATTCTCTTCTTCCCAAGCTACTCACTATCCTAGATCTCTCTGCCTATTTGTTGTGAGCCTTGAACCTAGTTGTGAGACTAAAGTAAAAACTTGGCAATCTGTAGGTGCTTTCTTTTTACTCCCTGAGAAATGAAGATAATAGTATTTCCCATAAATTTCATAGGAGTTGTTTCAAGGATTAGTGAGGTCATATTTTGAGGTCCTCAGATAAAAAGGGTTGTATTAATCTAACATGTTATTAGTCAGCATTATTCAAGCTGCTACCTTCTCTTAAACTAACATAGTTATAGTCAAGAAGGCATTAGTCAGGGGTTTATGTATTTTTCCCCAAGGTTACTCTCAAAGCTGAAATTGCAAAGTAGTCCCAGTTGTGAAAGTTGAAACTAGAGGCAGTATGAAGGGGCTACGCCTGCTCACAGGTGTTCCAGGTGGTACTCTGTGGCCTGGATAGGTTCCAGGTTCACCTTCCCTGGTAATCTGTGGGGTAGCCTGTCCTTTTGCACTTTCAGAGGTGATGGGCAAATAATGTGGTCCTGGAGGTCCTGGAAATTAAGCCTCAAAATTTGAGGTCAGAGATATTTTTCCAGTCAATGCTGGGAAGGTAGTCTAATTCTTACTAGCCCCACTGATCTTAATATGCCAACCAGGTTAGTCGGTTACCTATTTGACTCACTCCATCTGAACTGAAGAATTTGGTTCCCTCCTCAGCCAGGTACTCTTACCTAGAAACTTGGAGTTCAGTGTTCAAGGTTTTTGACTTGCCCTAAGATCATATTATTAAATCAGGTCATTAGATGAGGATTGAAGGGATTAATCTTTTAACATGTGAACAACTGCTGAGAATTTTTTATATGGAAGTGGTAACTTGATAATGAAACATTGTGAACTGGACTTAAACTCTAGACTTGTGTTAGATACATTGAGTTTTCTGATTCTAGAGCTATTGGTTATTAGATAAAAGATTGTCTTTTGCTTTTTTTTTTTTTTCAATGTGAAATGTGTAGTTCAGGCAAGACCTCTACTATTGAGTCACATCTTCAGGGTTTTAAAGATGTGAAGAGCTGACCATGGTGGTGCACACCTGGAATACCAACACTTAAGAGGCCGAGGCAGGAGGATCACTGTGAATTTGAGGCCAGCTTGGCTGCAAAGTGAGTTCAAGGCCAGCCCAAACTGCACAGTGAGATTTTGTCTCAAAAAGACAATAAATAAATGAATAAATAAATAAATAAATAAATGATATGTATATGTACCAGTTCCCTAAGATGAATGTGTCATATATATGTATATTATAGAGCTTATATATGTAAAATAAAGAAAAAATAGATGCAAATTTGGGAACAGTGGCTAAAATCCTTTGATTCACTCCAGAGAAGGTATCTTGATGGTGCCTTGGTTGTCAGACTTCAGTAACCATGAGTCAGGATCTCCTAGAGGGCCTGCCAAAACACAGATTGCTGGCTTCATCTCTAGAATTTGATCTCAAAGTCCAGAGTAAGTCCTGAGGATTTGCAAGTGCTAACAAGTTCCAAGGTAAAGCTGATCCTAATTATCCTGGGACCACACTTTAGGAATGGCTATGCAGGTGGCATGGTGGTAGAATCTCAGATCCAGTCTAGACTTTTACTGCACAGTATATAACTTTGGACCTGGCATTGCCATCAGCTGGAAGATTGTTAGAAATGCAGCTTTAGTGCCTACTTTAGGTGTGCTGTATTTAAATGTGCATTTCACATAGTACCAGGTGATTAAATTGGACATTAAAGTTGGAGAAGCACCACTCTAGTGACCCCTGCACATATGTTATTATTCAGCAGCCCATGAGTTAGTCTGAATTCTCAGAATGGCAAGCTCCTTGAGCCATGTAATTTTCACTGTGAATACAACTCTAATGGATGGTGACCAAAGACCTGCTAAGAATCAGCTTAGTACCTTAGACTCTGCGTTTTACTTACCTCTCACTCAAGGCTCATCCAACAGTGAATTGAGACCTTCAAAAATGGTCAGTGAACATAATCAGATGGCTTAAGAGCACTGGCAAGCTTGCTTGTACTGCAGGATCTAAAAGAAGCAGGAGAGATTCTGGGACTCCTGTAATGATTTAGGGTGACTCTTCCTGAAGTAGAATCTTATGAACCGGGTGGGGCCCAGGCTGTCCACGTTTTGGCCTTCTTGCACAATTCTATAAATTCTGCACATCCAAAATGTCACTCCTTCTCTTGGCAGGGTGGGCTGCAGTGCTCCATGTGTAGAGGCAGGTGTTCAGCATCAAATAACACTGCCTTCGACCTGACCAACAGAGAGAAAAATGTAAATGAAACTTAAACAGTTATGATAAGAACCAGTGGACCACCCCAGGTCCACCCTTTCCCAAATCATCCTGCCCTGCCTTTCTTTGCCTGGAACTAAAAGTTGTGGGAGTGTCTTTAGAATTGCAAATGCTGTTTAAAAAAAAAATAGACCCCATTGGTAGGGGAGATTTGTTGAAAAGCCTAAGAATCAAAGACATGACCTTGAGGGATCCATTCAGATATACAGTTAAGTATAGGATTAGAAGTATATAATTCACCAGACATATAGATTCTTTCTACAAAATCCAACATTTGTTGTCTTGCGTTGCTCTAGCAAGTCATTTATTTAACAAGTATATACTCATTGCTAGGCCCTGAAGAAAAGACAAAAATGAAACTCTTGGAGTAGAGATTGGTAGAGCACAATCAAACAAACAAAAGATTAGCAAATGAGACTGCAAATTTAAAAACTTCTGCATAGGAAAGCAGTCAACAGAGCGATGCGATAACTCATAGAATGGGAGAAAATATTTGCCAGTTATTCCTCTGACAGGGAGATTATTATTCAGAATATATGATGAACTCAAAAACTTGACAAAAAAGCATGTAATTCAATTTAAAAATGGGCAAATATTCTGAATAGATACTTCTGTAAGGAAGAAATAAAAATGGTCAAATTATATTTATTATGTTAAGGTATTATTGAAATTGTATTTAGTTATTGAAAAAAGTTCAATATCACTAGCAGTCAGGGAAATGTAAATTAAAGCCATAATGAGATTTCATTCACTCCAGTTAGAAAGGCATATATATATATATATATGCAAATGCTAGTGAAAATGCAGAGAGAAAGGAACCCTTTGTACGCTGTTGATGACATTATAAATTAAGACAACCACTATGAAGTTCCTTAAAAAACCAAACATAGAATTTCTATATGATCCAACTATACCACTCTTGGGCATATATCTAAAATCAAAAAAATGATGTAAGCATACTGTTGGAGAGCGTCGAAGTTGAATACGTGCGTGGGCAGCGCTGTGGCATGATTGAACTGAGAACGAGGAGACACCTCAGGGGGCAAGGCAGGGCATAGCTGAGGCCACCTAGAGACTTTCTGGAGACAGTTTTCCTTAATTAGCACCATCTGTTTCTCTGATGGGGCTCTTGAACCCTGCCCAAGATCCTGTTCAGGTTTTTTCAATTGTCCACTCAACTCCTTGCTTGTTCTGATTAAGTACGGGCTGCCCAGCATCAGTTGGTCGGCTGTCTAGCAGAGTTGCGAGCTCTGCTGAAGATTTCACTCCTCCTGCAGCCTTGAAGACTATACTGTGTGTCTCATTCCTTTGAGCCTTCATCATGCACCATTTGGGGGATTGTGGGTCTAGGTACAGATCCCAACAGCATACCAAAGAAATTCCTTCATGCCCATGTTTGTTGTGGGACTGTTCACAATAGTTAAGATGTGGATCAGCCTGGGTGCCCATTGGTAGGTAAATGGATAAATAACATAAGCTATTTGATAGGTCATACCATATGGTAAAATACAATGATATAGATTCAGGCATGAAGAAGAATGAGACTCTGTCATTTGTTAGAAAATGAATAGAACTGAAGGATATCATGTAAAGTGAAGTAAGCCAGGCACAGAAATACAAGTATTGCATTTTCTGTCTCCTATGTGGAAACTTAAAAGAAAAAGGAAAAAAGAGGAAAGAGAGGAATTATTAGGGAATAAGGAATAGAAGCATAGGGAAGGGGCAGAGGAGAGGCAAAGGTAGAGGAAGTGTGAATGCATGTGGTCGATATACACGTATCACAGTGAATCACATTAATTTGTGAAATTAATGTGTTAAAAACCTTTAAAAAGCTAAAACTTCTTTCACTTGAGAGAATGGAAGTGGTTGTTTTACCAGAAGTGTCAGGGTTAGATGGAAGGGTACGGAGAAAAGAGACATGAGAGGAAAGGGAGCACATTGAGAAGGGCTCCTATGTCATGCCAAAGACTGACTCAACCTGCAAAAGGAATTTGCATGATTTTACACAGGAAGTCATGATCAAATCTGTTTTTTAGCTACATTCTGGCTGCATATGGTGAATGGGTTAGAGGAGATTAATATTGGATATGAGAGTGTGTTTAAAAGACCTTTGTTGTAATACCAGCCATTGGCTGGTGTTGTAATACACCAGCCATTCTGGTGTCTATCTGGGTACTCTAAAATAAACACAGTGGAGTCTTAAAAACAGGAACAAAACTAGAGTGCAAAGCTGCGACTTCAGGACAAGATGGTTTGGTTGCCAGGAAACCTGTGCCGAATAGGGTTCCAGTCACCAGGATGTAGGACACGTTGGGTCACAGCATTGTGGGCAAAAGTGATGTTCAGGTTTGCAGCTGTTCTAGCTCCTGATGTCACTGCTTTTGGGTTTCCAGTGGGCTTGGAAGCCTGTTGTTGAGATTAGTGATCGTTCACCAGGAGAGCAATTAAGATGAAACCCGAACTCTTTATGAGTCCCATGAGACCTTACATCACTGTGTCTCGCCTGCACCACCAACCTCATTCTTCCATTTGCTTCCAGTATAGTACGTCAGCCATTCTGGTGTCTATCTTTTGCTCCCTCCAGTCTCACTTTTTGTTTTTTTGTTTTGTTTTATTGTGTGTGTGTGTGTGTGTTTTGTTTTTTGTTTTTTTTTTTTTGGAGACAGGGCTTTATTATGTAGTTTAAGGGCCAGCCCTGAGCTCATTATGTATCCCAAAGTGGTCTTTTCACAGCAATTCTTCTGCTTCAGCCTAAGTGCAGGAATCACAGACGTGTGCTACTATACCCAGCCAGGTCTTGGTTTTGCTTCTTCCTGGGACACATTTCCTCAAACTCTTTTCATCCTTTTCCTGAGATGGAATTTCTGGGTCCTCCCTGTTTAAAGTAGCTCTCACTTCTGCTCACTGTCTTGTTATCACCTGCTTAATTGTCCTATTTATCAATCACCATAAAAATATTGCTACAAAGCCTAGTGGTTGAAAGCAAAAGTGATTATTTAATTAAATCTCGCAGGAAGTGGGATGAGACTAGAGGAATGACTTGGCTGGGCTGCTTCTGCTCTGGATCTCTCATGCAACTGCAGTCAGGGGTGACTGGAGCTGGAACTGCCCAAGGCTGGAGCAGATGGGAAGTCAGTCTTCCTATGGTCTCATGGTCCTTCCAGGTAGGCTGCTTTTAGTTTCTTCCCAGCATCATGGCCTCAGGGCAATTCAATTACTATATGGTAAGTAAAATCTTCAAGAGCCAAGTGTTCCTGTAGACAAGGTGTACATTGCATCACCTTTTATGACTTTGCCTGCAGTCACTCACCATCATTTTTATTTTTTATTGGTCCAAATTCACAGGCAAGGGAATGTGACTCCACATCTTGGATGCTAGAGAAGCTTGCAGGGTAGGAGATTTGTTGCAGCTAACGATGGTAAAGGCAGTCTCATATAAATGCCATTCATTACCATCTAAAATTATAGGGTCTACTGTTAATTCCTGTCTGATGTGTCTCTCCCTAGAATGAATGCCTTCTGAGAGTGAGAGCCATGTCTGTATCATTCTTCCACAGTGGATGTACAGTCATGGTTAAGCTGAACACAGAAGCAGTGCCCAAATACTAGGGTAAATTGATTCTTCAATTTAGTTTTTCACAGAACTAAAAAAAAAAAAACTTTGTTGGAGGGGCTGCTGGTGGTGCTGGAGATTGAGCCCAGGGCCTTTGCACTGAGCTGCATCTCCAGTCATTTTATTTTTTAATTTGATTGAAAGTCTCACTGAGTCACTGAATTGCCCAGGCTGGGTTTAAACTTGTAATCCTCCTGCCTTGGTCTTCACCAGGCCCTGCTGAAACATGTCATTTTTGAAATAGTCTCTCCCCTTGATCCACCCATAATGTAACATACGTACCAATAGTTAGACAGAGGCAGCAAGAATGCCCTTTTCTGCCCTTTCTTGCTTTTAAATTGATACTTCTCCGACGTTGTTCAGTTTTTTTTCGGAAAGGAACAGACATTCTGGATTCTTCCTCTGCTTTTTGGCCTTCTGGTCCCAGAAATGCATGACCCATGACACATTTTAGACATGCAAGCTTTGCTGATAAGTTCCTCTTTTCCTGCACTTTTCTGTCCAAACTAGTTTTCAGTACCATTCCAAGTTCTCTGGTACAGGGCCATGAGTAAGTACGTCTAGGGAATGTTCTACTACAAATACCTAATTAAATTATTATTGATTATTGATTACCTACCCAGATGCCGAGACATTTAGCTAATGAATTACATTTCCATATAATTTTTCAGTTCCAGAAGAACAATTTTCCGGGCAGTTAGTGGCTCACTTTAAGTTGTTTTCCTCAATTGCTTGACTCTCTATTACATTTGTCTCAAGTGTTATGTTTAATTGCTTGGAAAGGCATTTAGGGACAAGTGAAATTGAGAATGAATAAGTCTAGACAAAGTGTTCCAGGTGAACATTGGAAATTCTAGTTAGGGATCTCATGAACTGCTCTTAGGAATGCTATGCAAATCATTTTCTTGAGGGATGATAATGATGTATCTTTATGTGGTGGTTTTCAAATGAAGATTCCTGACAAGTGTTAGCATTGCTGTTTTTCTTTCATAGCAAGTCTAGGAGTGAATTGGATGGTGAAGGCAGTCTGGCTGCCTGAAACAGTGATCTTGAGAAACTTCATATTCTGGCTTTGCTTCTGTGGCAATGTTCATATGTGTATTTTCATCAGGAAATTTAACTTTATGGAACGTTAACTGAATACATTATGTGAGGAGGAGTATGCCAGGGCCACACTGTCACTGGCCCTACTTGCCTGCAGATAAATGTCTTTAAATCACCGTATATGTTTTGTTGTGCTGCTTCTACTTGTAGAGAAAGAACTCATATGCAAAACAGGAAAGGAAGAGCAGCAATAATGAAGTGTAGTTAAACAGGCAAAGAGGTTGGAATTAGGAGCTTATGATACCAATGGTGAAAGTGGGAAGATGCTACTAGTCTGACCAGGTAGGATTCCAGCAGGCCTAGATATGAGATATGGCAATAGCAGGGATTCTTAAGGATGTCCTCATTGACAGTTGATGGTGGGCTCATTTTATGGACTAAATAAAAACCTCATCTGAAATCTTAATTGTGATATAAGTAGGATCTCATCCTTTCTTAACCTAGGACTTGAACATAGGCGTCAGGTAAATAACCAAAGTGGACAGATTGTAAGGCAAAAATCTACTTTGTCTGCTAAGTATTTTGATGCTAATTCAGAGCATATCTTTTCATGTCTAAATATTGTTATTCCTCTCAGACTCCAAGCACGATGAGCATGAAGCACCTGCCTTACATGCTGCTGTTGTCTCAGTGGGGCTTACTCTAGTGTTCAGTAATCATTTACCCATTGTTTAGTCAATCTTTGCAGGTATTCTTACCATGAATCTGCAATGAAATCAGAGTTTCAAGTTCTGATGTTGAGTTTTATTGTGTAAATAAAAAAGAAAGTATGTAGGAAGAAAAACTACAAATTGCTTACTCTCTTCTATCTTTCCCTTTTTTCTTCCCTCCCTTTCTTTTCTCCATCCCTTCCAACTTTGCTCTTTCCCTTGCTTCTTTCCTTCCCCTTTTCTTTCTTCCTTTCTTTTTTCTCTCCCCCTTTTTCCCATCCTTTTCATCTTCTTTTTTTCTTAATTTTCCCTCAATGAAGAAATATAGGGTTGTTTATTTTGCTTCTGTTTTTCCCTAAACTCTAGTAATCAAACCTCTCTTTCTCGTTTTACATTTTTAGTAACCTTAGCATATTAATATAAATATTTTTTGAAATCTAATATAGTAGAGAAGATAAACAATTTGTGAGATCTCATTAACACAGGAGGCTGAGTCAAAACAAGTGGAAGAGAAATACTTTAAAACAACCTTCTGAGAACTCATCAAGTAACTTCTTATCATCAAACAAAGAAGCATGGATGCCAGTCTTTACATATATCCATGAAGAAGAATGTAGAAAGTAGGTTGAAAAAGAAGTGAAAGTAGGTTGAAAAAGAAGTAAGATAAGAGCAAACTTATCAACACATTGTGACTCCATGGTTGTATGTTAAACACATCATCAAAAACAAACATGTGGAAGAAGCCAGCCACTTCCTATGAAGTTAGAGCCATTCATGGGCTATGGGGAGGAGAACAAGAAGGCAGCCCCTTCCTGTGAGTCAGTATCATTTGTGGGCCAAGGGGAGGAGAACCAAATGCCAACCCTTTCTGGTCTGTGAGCTGGAAGACAAGAAGAGCCAAGGTGTCCCCCACCCTGCCACCCCATAAAGCTGACCCCAAAAAACACAGGCTGTGATGATAGCCACTGAAGTAAAATACAACTTGGTGCTTGTAGTATTTAGTGTTTCATTGACTTTGCAGACTTAAAACAAGTAGTCTGATCATCTGTTTAGAGGATAACAATATACGAACTAGCATCAATGGGGAATGTCTTTCTGAAGGTGGTAGCTATTGTTAATTCCCTATTATCTTGTTCTAAAGGCCTGTATCATTTTCATTGTTTTGTTTTGTTTGGTTTTAATCTGTTCCGCCTTGCCATTTTGGATTTACTATTATCTTGTTTTGAAGTCCTGTATTGTGTTCCTTGTTTTGTTTTTACTGATTCTATTTTGTTCTGTTTTGTTTGATTTTGCTATGTCTGAAGGTATGGGCAGCTCTTTGTAGTTTTTTTTTTTTTTTTTTTTTTTTGGTACTGGGGATCGAACTCATGACTGTGCGCTTGCAAGGCAGGCACTTAAACCACTGAGCTAAATACCCAGCCCATATGGGCAGCTCTTTGAAGACAAGAAGAGGCATTATGGTATCCATTGTTGATTTCCTATTGTCTTGCTTTGAGATCTGGTATCACTTACATGCTTTCATGCTTTTGTTTTGATTGACTTTATTCTGTTTTATTTTGTTTGGTTTTATTCTCTTTAAAATAAAAAAACTGTGAAAACAGGACAAAAATAAATACTATCATTAACTTGACAGTCTTACTTAATGTGGGAGGTAATACTAATCTCTAGAAATTTGGAGTATTTAAGTCATTGTGTCCTTAATTAATTTTTTAACAATTTTTTTTTTTTTTGAGATAGGCTCTTGTTTTGTAGTTCAGGCTGGCCTTGAACTCACTATGTAGCCCAGTCTGGTCTCAAACTCACAGCATTCCTCCACCTCGGCCTTCTGAGTGCTGGGATTAAGGTGTGCACCACCATGACTGGCTTAATTAGTGTTTTCTACAATGGGCGGACACATTTAAATGAACTTGAAGTCTCCTTTCCTCTTTTCTCTTTACCAGACATAAGCAATATTGTTTATGATGTCAGTGCGATGCTAGTCCAGTTTGGTCTGTCAGACTTTCAAAAAACTGTAGTAGTGTCCATGGAACACTATCTTCAAAGCATGTTCCTTATGTTATCTTGTTGGATGTTTGCAGAAATGTGACAGTTATCTTTCCATGTGTTTTATCAAATATGAGAAAAGCACAGATGATCATTTCTTTCAAATGTTGATCTTACAATGACTCTTTAAGTATGAGGTATTAGTAATGCCACTGTTCAGTGACTTCTGAGACTGACTCAATTTCCACTGTTGATCCAGGATCCTAGCATATTAGGGTGCATCTGAAGATATAAGCAGAACAATTTAAAAAATCAATAGTAAGTCATAGTCTAACACATGATCTTTAACTACATTCTGACGTCAAAGGCATATAAGAATTGCTATCCTGGTCTGTCTACCCTGTCATCTCTTGTACTTTTCTAGAAGAGTGGAATTTTCTCTTCGAAGCAATCCTTTAATTCAGGTGTATTTTAAAATTAGTACTCATTTACGGCTTTTCCTTTTGCACATATCTGTTGGAGAAAAAGACAGCATTTTGCTTAATGCTATATTTCTTCATGCTGGTAGCTCGAAAGAATTTGGAAAGTAGAATCACCTGAAACATTGCTATTTGAAGATGAATGTGTGGTGCAGCAGCAATGCGATGCCCTGAGAGCTCGTGAGACATGAGCTGTCTCTCCACACTTTAGTGGATCATAAACTGCATTTTAACGTGATCCCTAGTTACCAAGAGAGTACATAGAAGTTTGAGAAGCACTGACCTGAAAAGAGTATTAGTTCATGGAACTGGGGGTTGGGGACTGTCACTCACAGAAGGTCAAAGAAATCACACACCCTTTCAGAGAGTTGGTATCCTGGCTTGATTGGTGATGCCTATTGTCCAGGGTTTTTGGCACTAGGGGATGACATTGGGCTGCAGGGCCAAGTGAGCAAGCCCTCTCTCCAGAAAACAAATGGGCATCGTAAAAGGACCTACTGTTTAACACTTTTATTTGATCTTTGATGGTAAATTTACTCCAGCTACTAAATAATGACTGACATTTATTTATTGTGAACTCTATGCTAAACACTGTGCCAGCCCCTCACAGGAATCACCTTATTTTATCCTTAGAGGAGCTATTATTGCCTTACTTTAAAGGTGAAGGAATTAGAGATTAGACATGCTTACGGTCACACAGCACAGAATGGACAAGAAGCGATGAGCACAGAGTAGGTCAGGTCTGCGCAGTTGTGATCTTGGGCTCTGATCCTCCTTTCTCTATTGCCTTTTTTTAAAGATTCCTCTTAACAACCTTCCAAGGCAGGCATATTGGTATGAATGACTGAGACTCAATTAAGAGTTAACGTATCGCTAACCTGTGGAAACAGCCTGAATACCTGTCAATTGACGAATGGATAGAAAATGGAGTACTGGGATAAGGAAGGGGTTCAGTGGTAGAGTTCTTGCATTGCATGCACAAGGCCCTGGGTTCATTCCCTAGTGTGTGCACAAATACACACACACACACACACACATTACTGTTCAACCATAAAGCAGAATGAAATCATATAGTTTTCAGGGTAATAGATGGAACAGGAGACCATCATGTTAAATAAAATAAGTCAGGCTTAGAAACACAACCATCATGTGTTTTTGCTCATGGAGGGGGGAGGAAGAAGAGGAGGAGAGAGAGAAGTGAAAGCAAAGGGAGATTATTAAGAGAAAGGAAGGTCTAAGGGAGATGGAGAGAAGACAAAGAGGGTAAAGAGGGGGATGAGATGGTCAAAGTATGTTATATACATGTACAAATGCACCAAAATGAAACACATCTATATAATATGCACTAATAAAAAAAGAGCTGAGTTTGCATGCTGTCCATTTCTAATGTGGTTTCTTTGGAAGGTAGGAGAGCACAGTGGGGATGTGCACATCCTGCAGAGTGATTCTGCCCCATTCAGCAGTCACTCCCCACATGTGGCTGCCAAGCACTGGCAACGCAGTGACTGCGACAAAAAACTGAATGTTTAAATGTCTTCATTTTGAGTAACTTAACTTTAGAGTGTGCATTTGATTCAGTCATGGGAAAGCTGTTGCTTGGAACAACCTGGGATGTAGGAGTCCATTTTTCAACTGTGAATTATATGCAAACTATATACAGAAAAATATTTTTGATGGGCATCTAGGGTCTGTGTTAAGATGTGCTGCATAGTAAATACCTTAGAAGACAATGATAGCATCTCCTGCTAACACAAAAGTCAAGAAGGTTTGCCTACTGTCTATTAAAAATGATTTAGATTTCCTAAGATCACAGTTTCTCCTCTGTAGCTCAACCCACTGACTGTGCAGATGTCAGGTACTCACTTCTGTGTCCCCTGTGGAGCCTGGACGTCAGGGTCTACCTACTGTTTATGGCTACTGCTGTGAGTAATAAAGTGCCCTTTGTCTCGGACCCAGGTGTTTCATGTCTTTTACCACCATCCGCAAAACTATGGTGGTGTGAGTTTGTTAGCTTCTAAGCAGAGTGAAATCTCAGACCCTTCTCAATTCTTAGAGCAGGTGCATGTCACATAGCACCACGACGTGGTTAGCTGTTATTACCATTATTCCCTCACTTATTTATGTTTAGTTTAGCTGAATCTTATGTCTTATCTTAGTTTACTATTTTAGTGTCTACTTCCATGTAGGGAGACATCTGTATTAGCTTTCTTATCGCTGGGACAAAATTACCCAGCATCTGCAACTTAAAGGAGGAGAAATTCATTTGGCTCATCATGGCTTCAGAGGATTCAGTCCATTGTGTGCAGGCTCTAAGGCAGAACATGATGGCAAAAGCTGTGGCAGAGCAAAGTCACTTAGTTCATGTGTCTGGAAGCAGAACAGGGCACACCAAAGAATGGACCTTGAACCATAGATATCCCCAAGGTCACACTTCCATGACCTACCCAGGCACAGCCAGCAGGGTGCTTTACTAATCTCTTAGGTAGCTGTAACACTAGTGTAACACCACATGTTACACTGGTCTCCAGTTGTGCCCTCAAAGCCTTATGGGATCATAGGTGGGTCTTTTTGGAGATGGCATGCTCTAGGTTTTGTGATGTTAGGATTAAGTGTGTGACACTGGGATTGACGGTGCTCCACCTTGGGCATGGGCAATACCAATGAAAAGGCATGTAGTTTGAATGGGACAAAAGGCACAGGCAGACTTGCTGCTGTTGCTTCTGCTTGCTGCTTCGCTGCTTTGCTTTGTTGCTTTCTGCACACCATGAACTGTTTCTCCTCTGTGATGCCCCTCTGCCATGCCACCCTGCCTTGGAGCCAGCCAACTATAGACTGAAACCCCTACAAACTGTGAGCTGAAGTAAACCTTTCCTCTTTTAACTTTAGGTGTCCTGTGTTTTGTCTCAGCAATGAGAAAAGTAAGATACCAATCGAGTTGACAGTTAAGCTTACCTGTCAGAACATCTTTCCTCTTTCTTTGGTCTCTGCCACTGCTCTTGCCTTTACTTTATTGCTTATCCCTCTCATGGTTATTTCAGGTTGTAAATGGTGAAACTGTTAAATGAGCTGAATCTCATAGATCAGTATAATGAATTTGATTTTCTTTCTTTCAGTAGTGTTTCTTGTTCTTTCTCAACTTTTCTCTTCCAGGAGAATTTTATAGAAAATTTTATAGTTTCATAAATCTTTGACTAGATTGCATTCAGAGAACAGCACTAAATTTTCCCCACAGTACTTTTGGGTATCATTTTAGATATATTTGCAACTCTAAGTAACATGATTACATCTTGAGATTAGAATGAAGTTGTGAAACTTTATTTCTGAAAATTCAGTCCACCCTAACAGCACTAAATGTGGCTGAGGATACAGAGCAACATTGCTGGTAGAAATGCAAAATGGCACAGCCACTTCTGAAGACAGTTTTCCTTACAAAACTAACTATATTCTAATCACATGATTCACAGGGGTGCTTCTTGGAATGATTTGAGAACATGGCCATACAAAAATCTGCTCAGAAGCAACTAAAATAGTCTCCAGTAGGTAAATGAATAAATTGTGGTATGTCCAGATAATGGAATATGATTCAGGACTAAAAAGAAATGAACTGTCAAGTCATAAAAGTACACAGAGGAAACTTAAAGAAGTGCTAAGTGAAAAGGCCAGCAAGAAACAACCAAGTGCAGTGTGATTCCAATTATTGGCTTCCTGGACTAGGCAAAACTATGGGCAGTGGAAAGTTTAGTGCTTGCCAGGATGTGGGGAGTGGAAAGAGAAGGGTGAACAGGAAAAAGAATTTTTTTTTTGCCTGTGAAACTATTCTGTATGATGTCAATTAGTAGGTATATGTCATTGTATATTTATCAGAACCCACAGAATGTAAAACATGAGGAGTAAACCTTCATGTAAAAAGTGGCCTTTGGGTGATTATGATATTTCGGTGTAGGTTCATCAGATGTGACAAATGAAGCACTTTGGTGGAGCATGTTGATAATGGTAAAGTCAGTGCCATTGTAGGAGTAGTGGCATATGTGATATTTCTGTACCTTCTGTTCATTTTTGCTGTGAAACTAGAACTGTTCTAAAAATAAAGTCTATTAAAAATAATTGGTAGGGAAATTTCAATGTAATACAGAAAATCATTTTCTATTTTTTCAAGGTCTGTATCTTCATTTAAATATATTTAGTCATGGTGCCATTTTCCTTTATAATTTTTTTCTCCCAACAGGAATTTTTCCCAGTTTTCAGTTGTTACTACATATTATCTTTGCATGCTTTACACAGCTTAACACTAATGTATATTTATTTATAGTACAAATTACTTTAACAACCCAGCTTAAGATTAATTTGAAAAGAGGGATGGATTCCAATATGCACAAAAATATCATACTCGTTTGTGAGGCGACACTATTGCTGCCATTGGGAACAGTAGGTACAAGGACCACAGCACGCAGGGCCAGTGTCATGAGGAGGATCACACATACACATTCCCTCAGTGCTGCTGTGTACATTCTCCTCAGCGGGGCCCAGACCTCAAACAAGGCTTAGGCCATGCGGGAGTTTGGATGTGGAATGACCTCTACTCTTCCATGTGTCAAATGCATGGTCCTAATATGGTGCTATTAGGTGATTATGGAGCCTTAAAGAGACAGGGTCTAAGAGCCTAACCTTGAAGGGCACAATGGGACAAGAATCTCCTACTCTTTTTCTTTTGATTCCACTCACAGTAGGAGCAGTTTCCCCTGTCCCACAGCCCTGTCATGATACTCTGCTTCATTACAGGTCCCAAGCAATATGGCCAACAAACCATGGACTGAAACAGGGAGCAAAAATAAACCCTTTCTCTTTACAAGTTGATTATTTCAGGTATTTTGTTACAAAAGCAGGAAGTTAATATGAGCCAAGTCATTACTGTCTTTGGAAGGAGAAGATCCATTGATCCTGTTCAAGTATTACTATTTTGTTAAATAGTACATCAGCTATGAATAAGGAACTTGCTCATGTAACTTGTGGTCTGTGTGCTTGTAGCATTAATCTAGTTTTTCAGAGGTAAGCTAAGGCCTCACCCAGGGCTCTGAATTAGAATCTGTATTTTAATCAAGTCCCTCGATGACTGAAGGTACACTGAAGTTTGAGAACCACAGATTTGGGCAGTGAAAATGAGGCCTTCCCTCACTCTGTAGCGGTTCTGGGGACGTGGTGTTAGTGGATGTAATTGTCTCCTACTCTTACCCCAGAAGGACCTCAGAATGTAGTCTTACCTGGGTATAACATCTGCATGGAGGGATTCAGGTCAAAATGAGGTCAACTTAATACAACTTGGGTCTTTATAAGAAATCTGGACACAGAGACACACATGTAGAGAGAAGGGGACACGAGGGAAAATGTGGCTTGGAACAAATGCTTCCCACCCTTCCAGTTATGTTGGTCTCTTGATTTCAGATTTCCAGCCTTGAGATCTAAGGAGCCACACCTTTCTACTGTCTAAACTGCCCAGGGTGTGGCACTTTGTTAGGCAGCCTGAGCAGACTGCTACTCACAGTTACGCTTCTGGGTTTTAAACCGACCACCTTTCAGGTTTTATGAGCTAGGAATTTATGCCCTTATGTTTGCTCAGAATACACTACTGTCTTCAGGTAGGGTGCCCACAGCAGTCCTCTGGGCACATGGTTAGATCCTGAGGGACAGTGGTGTTTCTGACAGTTGCAAAACCAGATGTCAAAGACCCTGGTGGCAATGGCAGCTTCTCTTTAACACCACACTTCTTTAGCCTGAAGGAAATGACAGACACAGCTCAAATGGTATTTGGAAATTTAGAGTGAAAGCTGCAGGAGACATGGTGGGATTCAGGAATGAACCATACCAGGAATGGAGGAACGGGAGACGAAAACTGAGAACAACTGGAAAAAGCAGCACAGAACTACAGAAAGGTGAGAGAACCAGGAAGAAAGGTAGGCTGGGAGACTAGAAAGTGTGAGTAAGCATGTGTTTTATATTTATTTAACCAGCACAAATTAAGGACATGGAGTTGTTAACACACCTCTAGCCAAGAGGTGTAATTTCAAGTCTGCAATCCACATGGACCCTGGAATTGGTAATGTTTTATATGATAGCTGGAAGAGGTGAAGGGAACCTACTGCTCTTATGTTTTACATAAGGGAGACGATACAAGTGCAGTGAGAGATGTGTCCAGTATCAACTGTCTAATTAGCTGGAGACCCAGGGTTCGCATCCACATCTCACAGCGTTAGTCCAGGGTCTCTGCTAGTATATCTGGCATGCACGGCTTTTGGTAGCTGTAAGATCATAGAACAGAGTGTCTATGACAAATTAAGTTATTTTACATGAAGCACATGGACTTTGCATCAAAGAGTTTTAATTATAAGACTATAAATATGTCAAAAGGATCTGACAACATCTTATTAAATTACAACAGTGAGCTCAAGTGGTTTCTGATGCTGGCACGGCCCCAAGAAGAATGAGTTTTATAGTCAGGATCTATCCAGCCTTCATCTTCTCTCACCCTCCTTCTCCCTCCTTTTTAATTGTTTGTTTTAATGACAGAAAGAAATATTGCATAAAAGTCATGTATAAATCAAATTGTAAAAATACATAAGAAATATTTCATCCAAATTGTTTTTCTTCCTTTTATTGTTTTATTTCTTTGAAGAATGATAGGGTTTCATCTCCAAAGATACCTCTTTGGAATTTTAAAGAGGAAAAAATTTGTTTTTTGCTGGTAAGACACTAAGTGTGGCTGGTATTTTAAGCTGCCTTTACATTAAAAATAATACAGAGGTTTCAAACTTTCTTTTAAAAAGTTGGTAGAAAAGGAGCAAGTTCATAGAAATACCTGTCACATTAGCTGTTAGATTCACAGGGAAGCCTGGATCTGTTAGTTGTAATAATACCAATGTGTGTTATGAAAAGTCTTAGTAACAACTGGGAGTAATGGCCTTTTCCATTGGTAGCTGCCTTGGAAATTTAAGGATGCTGTATCAGCTTTGGAAAGTAGAATTCCCCCAACTTTATTTTACCCTGATCACTCTGGGACCAGTATATTGACTTGTTAATGTTCTCCTAAAGAAGATTTTGTCATGTCCCTATTTATTTATTTATTTTAATTGGTACCAGGGATCGAATTCATGACTGCGCGCTTGCAACGCAGGCGCTTATGCCGCTGAGCTAAATCCCCAGCCCCGTGTGCCTATTTATTTATTTAATGGTGCAAGACCTCTGTAATTGAGACACTCCCCAGTCTGTCACCTTTTAGTTATCTTCACTTCACCTGTGTCTAAGTCACCCTTATGTGTATCAATCACAGTATAAAAAAGGAGGATATAAACAACTTCAAATGTTTGCAACAGAGGGAATTTAAGGCAAGGAATTGATGATTACACTAGTGACTGTGGAACATAGAAGCCAAATGTGAGACAAGAAGAAAACCCAGAGCGATTAGCACTAGCAAGAAAGCACTTCCGTCACTAGACTACATGTATACCCTACTATTTTCTTTCACTATGCAGGGACTTTGCCAGGTTTGTCAGGGACTCACAAAGCAGAAGACACCTGCAGTAATCAGAGGGAGCTCTTGGCATAAGCCAGGAGATGAATGCAAACAACTGGGAGACAGTAGCTGAGAGAGGACTGGTGATTCTGGGGCCTCTGCCGGAATCCACTAAAGGGTGGTGTTAGCTGCTTAACCTCAGACCCCTAGGAAGCAACCCCAGCTGGGTGACATTTGGTGAAGAAGCACCTCATCACACATTTGATTCTCTTAGAAACTCTCTTGGTACAGAGGCAGCTTTTCCTTTCTGTAAGTTAACGAGATACGTTTACCAAGGAAGAAAGGGGGCACACGTGAAAGCAGATTGCATTTCCAATGAATATCAGCAGGTTTTTAGTTCATTTTTAAAGTCTGGCATGGTGGGGCACATCTGTAATCCCAGCACTCAGGAGGCTGAGGCAGGAGGATCACTATGAGTCTGAGGCCAGCCTGAATTGCATAATGAAAACTTGTCTCCAAAAAAAAATTTTTTAAAATAGATCACTGTAATATGATGTCTTTAAATCTTTTGGGAATATACATATAAGCATAATAGCTGGGTCAAATTCCTAGTTTTAGTTTTTTTTGAGGAATCTCTAGTCTGATTTTCACAGTGGAAGCAGATAAGTGGATGAAGAAAATGTGTTATTTCCACACTATGGAGTACTACTGTGTCATAAAGAATGATAAACTTGAGTCATTTGTAGGAAATTAGATGTATCTTGAGACCATAATGTTAGGTGAAATAAATTAGACATACAAATTTAAATACCACAGAATATCTCTTATAGAAAAACTAAAATTATAAATAAAGAGCAAACTAAAAGATGATAGGAAATGGGGAGACAGAGCTTTCTTAAATGAGAAGGGGATCAAAAGATGGAGTGAAGGGAATGGAATGAAAACAGGAGCTAAATTGTACTACATGTACATGAACCAACTCCATGCAAGGAATGTAAACATGTACGATAAACCTATGCTATTCAAATAAATAAATAAATGGCAGATCACACATTGTACACATACTCCTGATGGCATTAACTAGAAGCCCAATGGCCAGTTTGGTACAGTTCTGGAATGTCTACAATCAGCTTCTTTTTCATCTCTCTCTCCTTCTACATGCCTTCCCCCTTCAATTTAGGAACTCATATCCTTAATGCTCTCTTACATTCTTCATTTGTTAGTTCTTACTTACTAGAAAGGGCCAGGTTTATTGTTAACAAATTAGAACAGATTTAAATGAATGAAACATCTCCATGCTTGCCCAATATGTCTATACAATGAAGCTGACTGCCACTGGCAAATATTTTGGGAGAAAATATTAAAATTAGAACATGAGAAATGACAAAAGACAAGAATATTTGGAAGTAGGTTGGGTATAGAATTGTAAAAAAAAATCAACACTCACATCGTCAGTCTGAATAGTTAGGAAAAGTTTTTAGAATTCTAAAATAAAAAATAATTTTAAAATAGCACATATACATCAAGTCATAAGATAAAGTTTAATACATTTGATCATGTTAAAAGACACAAAATAGAGCAAATCTAACCAAATTTCAGGCATGCATTTACATAAATATATTAAATTAAGAAAAAATTATACACTTAAACATCCTTTTTTCCTAAAAATCATTAAATCCACAGATCAACAATAAAACCGATTCTCTGCATTTACCACTTCAAGATACAATTGTTCTATTTTAAGATAACACAAATACACTTGTTAGAATTTATATGCATTATACATATATTATATATTACATAGATAGTGTGTATACATTTGTAGTGTTTGTACAGATAGATAAATATATATACATGGTTGTGTGCACACATACAGAAGCACACAAATGTACTTTAGGTCATCTGTACTATTACTGCTGGATTCTAACGAGCTGAATTGGAGCTGATTGGAAATGAAATTGTCTTTTGCTTCAAACATGTTCATCATACTCACTGGGTCACAACCCTGTCCTTATAAATGTCCTTGTTTTTCCTACAGCACATTATTATGCTAGGCACTTCAATAAATGTTTTTGAGAATTAATGGATCGAAAGTTGAATAGCAGAAGATCAGTCAAAGAGAAACTGCGGGCTTCATAACTTGATAAAACAAATCAGATCCCTTTGAACTTGGGAGGGGTAATGGGAGCCAATCATTTTGCTTGTTCTTTCAGAACATTTACAGAAACTCTAATCAGTTCATATAACAACCCTGCTCCTTTAAACCTATACTTGATTTTACGAATTGTTCCTATATCTTCTGGGTCTTATTAACAGAAATCCAAGCATAGATCGGGTCTGAAATCTCCTGTGAGTAATATTGTGGACAAACAGCTTTACTTTTCAACAACCTCAAGGAAAATGAACAATTAGGAAAACTGATATACATTAGAAAAATGAAAGAGATAATCTATTCTTTGAAGTTGGACAAAATTAATCACAAATAAAGCCAGAGAAGAAAAAGGGTTTTCCTTTCAGTATTCTTTCATGCTTATTAACTATAACAATTCAAAATTTTTTTCATGTTAATTAGATGTCTTTAGAAATAAAGTACTGTAGCATATCCTAGGGAATCAAGTTCCAAAACAATTCCATAGTAATTGAGTATCATTTATCTTGTTATTTCATGGGTCTTGGTGAAGTGCATATTCAAACATATTCTGTGAATGCAGGAAGATAGGAGAAATATCTTATCCCTTAAGGTCCTCAGTGTGGTTTCTCAATAATAGTTTAGGAATGGGATCCTACTGTACATGAACTTTTTTTTCTTTCTTTCTATTTTTGTGCCCCTCAGGATTAAACCCAGGAGCTTGGCTATGTTAGGCAAGTGCTCTATTACTAAGCTTCATCCTCCACGCTTTTCAAGATTTCACCTTAATATAAGGTCTTTCTGGGTAGCCTTGAACTTGTAATCCCTTGGCTCATTTAGCCTCTGAAGCAGCTAAGTGTGTGCCATTGACCCTGGCTGAACTTTTAATTTATTCTAGGAAAGCCATGTCTCCAATTTTAGTATGAAGAAGTACAACAGACATTTTAGCATAGACCATACCAAATCTGATCCTACCTTGCTCATGTGAATGGAAACTACTTCTTAGTTATTTTATTGCAAAAAGAAATGCACAAGAAGTGGTTTCTGTGAAGAAAAAGCTTATGTTATATTTAGCCACTATGTATTTCCCATCATTAATAATCAGTTTTTCCACACTAACTGTACTGTGCTAAAATACAGTATTTTTTATATGTAAGAGTATAATCAGCTGAAGTAATTCACTCTTTATGTATATTAACCTGCTTGTGTATATATTTACTTATACTTTGGACTTAAGTATAAATATTCTATATATTTGAAAAACCTTATATGAAAAATGACATTTGACTTCATGGTGTACATGATCGAATTAGTGTTGAATTAATGTTAGAATTGATGGTAGTATTTGGTACCAGAGTTTTTTAAAGTCACTGTTGTGTGACAACAACAAAAGCAAAAAACAGGATTTAGGCATAAAGTTTTATGTCAATGCACAACATCTATTATTTATTTTTAATTTTTTAATTGATTAATATTTGATCTGTGTAAGTACATGGGAAAGGAAATAATGGGTCTACCTTATTTAATAAGAAGTTTAAGAAAAATGTTAATCTTACACATGAACAGACCTCTTCATAGTATCTCGGGAAATCATTGCCCTTAAGGAAACAGCTCTGTCATATTCCCATGAATATGCCTTATTTTCCTAATATTATGAGTAAAATTTCCTAAATGTTTTCAGAGGAACTAGAGGGAAGGGGTGACTGAGACTGGTGTTTGGAAGTTCCCATGGCCATGGCTCTGAACACTTCTATGTATAGTTTCCCACCTTCCTAGAAATCATCAATTGGAAGTATGATCAATTTGTGTTGTTGTGACAAAGAGATAGAAAGTAAAATAGCAAGCATCTCTTCAGATATTCTAAAGAGGAACTGTCTGGTGGCTTTCCATGAGCACTCCCAGTAATACCCCCACCAGCTTTTGGGGAGTAATGCAGAAATATAAATATTTGCTGGGCATGGGACATTGGTCTGAGTTCTCTTCAAGTTCAGATCTCATCCTGTGATAGGGACAGAAGATTCTGAAGTGTTCACTGAGCAACTACTTATGTTTTTCCTCGTAGATTCAGGAAAACAAAATTCTTCAGAGTAGAGTCCATAAGAATGGCTGTCGCTTGGGTAGGAAATGGCTACTACTGTTTCCTACTGTTAGCACAAGCTCTTGAGGGGCTATCTTGTAGCAGACAGAATAATGGTGTGGGAATGCCTGGATTGGCAGTCATATATGCTTTCATTATTTCCTTCAGTGCCTTTAATAGATAGATCTAGTATGTTATCAATTACTTTTCATGATATTTTCAGCAAATATGATACCAGAAGAAGGTATTTTTCAAGAAAATAAACTATTTAGCAGCAAAATCCACAGCCACTTGCCATTGGACATCTCCATTACAGATATACAGAGGACCAGTCTATTTACTCAAAACCAAGAGAAAATAAATGAACAGAGGAGAGAGAAGGAAGAGAAAAGACTAAAAGACAGGGAAAGAGCAGGAGCTAGATTGGGGTAGAAGGGAGAGACAATACAAATATCATAGGTAACATTCTATATAGATCCTCAAAATTTAATTTGCTAATCAGCTGACTACAACTGTACTTCTATTTTTCCTTTGAAAAGTGTAGACTTGGTTTCGCTTTTATAGCTTAAGCTAATAGACTCAGGGAGTTGGACTAACAAAAGTTTAAATTAATGTGTACTTTGAAAGAACCTAGATGTAGCATTTAACCCTATTACACTTAGTAGGGTTATTGTATAATTTGTTTCAGAAATCAAAACAGCATAAAAATATAGATTAAAATTATTCATCCATGGTTCTGTAATTATTTAAATGAGAAAATAAGAAAGTGAGTGCTCTGAAGCACTTGAATGACAGAGTTCTCTGGGCTAGTTGACTGTGTGTGTTGCATGAATTTCTTCACTAATTGCATTATGGGATAGATCTAGTAATATGAGAAAATGTCTGAGTATCCTAAGTGGTAAAATAGAAGCTATATTTTACAATGGCTACACTGAAATAAAATTCTAAGAAAAGACATTGATAGAAGCACTTTTGCCGTTACATAGTTTTCTTAGGTCTTGCTTCCCTTTCACATTAAAGATCTGCCAGTTCAGTTTTCATTTTATTATTTTAACTGACAAGAAATCAAGGTTCTATGAACCAGGACAAAAATTTGGCAGAAACAGTGGCAAAAAGGTTATTTGTGTTTTTTTTTTTTGGTACTGGGGATCGAACTCATGACTTTGTGCTTACCAGGCAAGCACTTAAGCCACTGAGCTAAATCCCCAGCCCAAAAAGGTTATTTGTTAACTAAAACAACCAGAGCAACATTTCACATTCAATGAACTTCTGCATCTTAAGCTCTAGAATGGATAAAAGGATAATAATATACATTTTTCTATTTTTTGTTTCACCTTTATGTTATGCATATGCATTCATATCAGGGACATTTTTCTTCCACTTTATATTGTGTGCTTTATGAACTAGGCAGATTTTTGCCTTTTATGTGATGAAACAATAATTGTTCCTTTTGTGCCTTTTTAGCCAATTCCTACCTGCCTCTCATCATGAATCAATGAAGATAATTTCCCAGTCCGGCATTTAAAAAATCTACTTGAAAGAAAGGGTCAAAGAGATTTTTTTAATTGGCCACTAGTTTAAAATATGTAGCCATCAATTACCATTGTCATCTAATTTTTTTTCCTGAGAACAGAAAAAGAAAATGCCTCCAATGACTTCACCTTCTTTGCTGTGTTTAATATCCATGGATCTTGCTATCTTCCTTTTAGAACAATTTGGTCTTTTATTCTGACAGCTCACAATAGGAAAGGCAATGTCACCTGGGGTACACATGCTTTTCTTAGTCACTTGATACTCATTCACTTGGGCAAGGGCTATATAAAAAAATGCTGGGTCTGGTCAATTTAATATAAATTACTTTAAATACCAGAATGAATGGTGATAGAACACCTTTTATTTGGGGAAAGAGATAGAAAGATTAAGGATGTAAGAAGAAACACTTGAGTTTTAAGATTTTACTGAATATACAGCAGAATTGTTATTGTTTTCAGTCAAAGTATAAATGGGAGAATGTGTAATAAAACTGCACAATTTGACAGATTTAGACAGCTGGCTCCCTCACAAGAAGTTCACATTTTGTTAATGTCACCCACATTGAATAAGGGACGATTAGATGGTAAGTTCCATTTACAAAAATGGTTGTCAGGACATTTTTTTTTAATTGTAAAACTTTCTGTGATGGAATTCAGTAAAAGGGCTATGAAGAGAAAGCACTGGAGACAAAAGATTGCTATTAACCTACAGATGCAGGCTACTGCATGGTTCATTGCAAGATTTGTCACACTGCTGGGCCAATGAAGTGTTAGTGAGACTAGAAGCGACCACCCCTTTTCTGGGGTAAGAGGGCAATTTGGTCTCCATGCTCATTTAATCCTGAGACTTCTTTGAATAGACTGTCAATTGAAGCTAAATTGTGCAAAATTATGCATGCACTTTTTAATGCAGGCTATTGTTCACTAAGCACTGAACCAAGATTTCTCAACCCATTTCCATTTGGCATGAGGTCACTTGAAACTTAGGTAATCAAATATGGAAGACAAGAGCAGAGTACTTAACCAATCTTTTTTTCTACATTATGGTTTCTATATAAACACACTCTGCTTTCATTCCAAATCTCTCTTTCAAACAATAGACAAATACTAGCCACCAGATTTTAAAAATTATTTAATTGAGGCTCATATTCTTAAGGGGAAGGAGATGGTTTGGAAAGTCAGTCAGTGCTGCATAAGCTACACCACTCTACAATTTAGATTCTAGAGAAATGGATGGTTACAGAAGGACAACTAGAGTGGGTGTGCTCTTGTCATGAGTAGAGGTGTCTTTTCAGCAGTGCAAAGAGGCCTTTAATTTTATTAACAACCATATATGTGAAAAGTGGCCAAAACCATTAAGAAAAATGTCTATCAGACTCTTGGCAGTTTAAATTAGAACAATGTCATCTCTTAAAAACCTGAATGAATTTTTACAGAAAATTTATTGATACATTAACCAAATAGTATTTTCATTGAGTTCTGAAGGAGCATATACATTAAAAGTCATATTCAGCAAGAATTATATTAAAATTTTGTACAAGTGATGGCTTACACAACCAAGCTTGGATAAAAAACGAGAGAGCTCTTCTCCCATGAGTTTTTGATTCAGTGTGAAATACGCAACATTCTAATCACATGTACTCTGACAGTCTTGCTGTGGTAAAAGGAATTTTACAAATGTTTAATGCTGGAATTTTATGGGAATTGGCTGTTTTCTTGCTTTCTCATCCGTCGTTAATGATTACGTGTTGGCAAAAGGAGACACTGCTAGATTAGATCCACAGCACATTAAAGACTGTTTGCTTTATCACTCCCCTTCTTTACAATTAAGTTGGTGAAAAATGTAACTTTAGTATTTTACAGGACAGGTTAAAGGTGTTTCATTTAGGTGATGTCTATATTATAAAAATAAAATAAAAAATATAAATATGTAACACAAACCCAGTGCCTATTGTTAAATAAAATATACAATAAAAGCAGACCTTTCAGAAAGATTGATTTTAAAATATGCTGTTATGATTTAATTATAAAACATTTAAAAACAATCTTGAGATTAGGCTGAAGTAACCAGATCACCCTGCCAAATAAAAAAGTAAGTGCATAACATTCTGTAATTGAATACATTGATAAAAATGAAGATTACAATTTTGTATCAGATTGCTCATTTAGGAATTCATCAGGGAGTTCTGAAACATTCTCTCATATAGTCCTTTAATATAAAAATATTGCTTTTTCTTTTATTAGATCCATCAGATTGCACAGTAGTGTTTCAAAACTCCATTAACGTTGACTTTAGTAGTTACAGACAGAAAATTCTTGGGAAGTCAAATAATCTCCTCTGGAAACATAAAAATTCCAGTATCAATCTACAACGGAATTTCTGTGTAAATTACTCTGCACAATGAAGTACATATATTTCTAGAATCCACTTTTGCAACCACACCTATAGGGGTCGTGAGTGTGGGTGTGTACGTGCATATGTGAACAGACATGCCAACATACACACAGAGGATCTGTACATTTTGGTAAATTATTTTTAAATTAATAAAGGAAAATGAAATCACAGGAGTGTGTAACAGAATAGCAGTCTTTTTTTAATGACAAGATAAAAAATAAATGCCCACCGGAAGGAATATTCAAACAGTCCCGGAAACTATACAATGTAACTTGTTAGATCCAGCAAATAAGATGTCATGTCAATGATCTGATCAAGAATACCTGCCCTGGTCACTCTGCGGATGTTTCTGTCCACTTGTTCACACTGAAGACCAAGATATCCTTTTTTACAGAGGCACTTGTTCGGTCTAACACAGACACCTCCGTGATGACATGCTGGCTCGCATTTTGCTGGGAGAAAAAAAAAAACAGCAACAATATCATTCTGTACATCAGCAAGTGTTGAGTATAAGACCCTCAAATAGTTGATGAATAAGGGAAGGTAGGGAAAGAAGAAAGACAATCATAGAATGATCTGAAAGATTACTAGGAAAAGTTTCAGATCCATAGTTACTTGGGGGCCAGAATTCAGTAGGCAGTGAGAGACATTTGTAGCGAAGCAGAAATCATGAGAATTTGAAGAAGCAGAAATCATGAGATCATTTCATGATCATGAGGCAATTTCAATGATTTTCAGGATTAACTCTGTTTAACACAAGGATTTCATTATAGTCAAATTTCAGCTCGATAGAGACATTTCAACAGAATCCCATTCCTGCAGGGTAGGATCTCAATGGGGGAGTGTCTTGCCTAGAGGAGGAGGCCAGGTAAGGACAACTTGGGGTTTGGGTGGGATGGACTATCCACATGGACCTCCTCAGGCTTCGGGAGACCGGCACATTCGTCACCTTAATTACAATACATTTCATAGTCCATTCCTGGGATGAGAGCAATTGGCCAGCGAAGAACACTCTGAATGATGTTTCCGGATCACTCCACAGGACTGAGTTTCTTTATTAAAGAATTTTTACTATGATAATATAGGTGGAGAATATAAAGATTTACTGCTAAAATGAGACAGAAGCACAGAATCTGATATGGAACTTGATTGCAATTTGCTGATTAGATAAATCTGCAAGGTGCAGCCACTGCAGGCAGAATCAAATACCTTGAGTACTTTTTCTTATACTTTGAGGGGTCAGGGTCATTTTCACCTTTTCAAATGCATTTTCCAGGGGTCTGTGGCTGACACATGGAAAAGAAAGAATAAGAATTTTCTCATTTAAATTTGTGGGAGATGATTAAATCATGTAGATATATAAATAAAATTCTTGATTAGGTAAAAAATATTCCAGATAGATTACTTCCATCACGTAGCTGACTTCTGTTATATATTAGAACTATTTAAATTTAGATGTAGAAAGATGTAAAGAATTTTACTGAAATAAAACTTTGTGATAATTCAAAGAATACATATTTCTGCTTACGTCACATATTACTATCTATTAAGGTATGCATAATTCCACCAATATGCAAAATAAATTTGCCCTCATTTTAAACATATTATCACTAGAAGGTACTCTATAAATATTTGCTAATGATGACCTGAGTGACTTAAGAGGCAAAGCAAAATATAAAGTAAAGAATCTAACAAAGTAGATGCCATATAAAAGAAACAGAGAGATAGATATTGTCAGGTATCAAGGGAAGCAAAAGGAAATACATTATCATGAATTTGAATATTGTTAATTTGAAAATTGATTCTTATTTATTGATCAACTAACAAAAAGAGATGCAGACTGGATCAATACAATATAAGCAATTGTTTTAAATAATGTAATTACTTAATTTCTGTTGAGTTTAAATTGATCCCTTTTTTCTGAATATGCACTCATGGTATTAATTAATCACATAATATTATTTATATCGTTAAACTGATGAAGCAATTTAAGGGTAAAATGTATACTACAAAAGTGACTCTACATATTAGTTACTTTTGTTAGACAACATATAAAGTAAGCAAGTTATGGTTCTAATTTTTAAAACAAATACATCCAGAATAAAAATGCAGTATTTATGAATCAAGAACATTATTAATATTACTTAAGGCTTTACTTTTCATTGGCAAGAGGTACCTTAATATACAAAATAGCAGAGATCAGAACGTTTTCTAAGAAAGATGCTTAAACTGATTGTTGAATCTGCATCTTTAACACATAATACTTGAAACTCCAGGTTTCTAAATTTATCCCATTTTCTCACTTCACATCAAATACAACTTAAACACCATTGCACAAAATTGAGGAAATCTCACATTCAAGGATAGAATAACCCTGAATAAAAATCTCCTTTGCTTTCTCAACAGCTGCACACCACGCTGATGATTCACAGGGGAGTAGCAAACAGAATTAAAAGGTCTCGTAATATGACTCTAGATAATTGCATTTTCCCTTTTATTTAGTAACACTCACTGAAAAACTCTGTTTTTAGTGTGCTGTAGCAAGAAAGCAAGCAGTAAAGCTGGGAGGGCATTTATGGGGTGTTTGGTAAATGCTTGGACGGGGAAGGGGGTTGGCAAACACTAAGTCGCTGGCCAGTGTGTTGGCGTGTGTAGGGGTGGGCACCCCATACAGAGGCCCTGGCTGAGCTGTTCTCTCTGTCTCTTTTTGAAAGGTCTCAGTCATTTAAAGTTCTTTCATGTTTATGGTTAACGAATATATGTGAATAGTTGGCATTAAGGAAATGCGAAAGACTTAATTTAGAAGTTTAGAAACAGATGAGTACTATTATTGTAAAAGGCTGAATTTATTGAACTTGAGATGATGCTAGACCAGGGCTGCTGCGTTATGGAGTACCTAAGAGCTGTCCCCTCCCCAGTCGCACTATGACCACAGAGATACTAACCGATTCTGCAGAAGTCTCCCTCCCAGCCTGGGCTGCAGCAGCAGGTGCCTGTTGGGGTGCAGTAGCCATTCCGACAGAGCCGGGCACACTCCGAGCTCAGGGTCTGTGCAGGTTGTACTGTGGCTCTGCACTCCTCAGGCAGTAAAGGTCTGCACCAAAAGACAAGAGTTGAAATCATACATTAGTTGGAAATTAGTAACGGAATGAAATCTAGCGAGTCTGTAGCTTACAAATTATGCTTCTACCCAAAGACATCCTTCTTCTAAAGAACTCAGTCAATTTACAACTTAAGAAAAATAGGGAAAAAAATACCTACCAGGAAGGAAATGAACTAATCAGTTTTGAACCAAAGTAATCGATCTGTTGGCAATATCAGAGGGCTGATAATATTCCTCAAAATCATCACTTGCCTCCAAAGCTTGGAAATCGATTTTTGCTTTCCTTTTGTATTTATTTTGAGGTAATTTTTTCATAGTATTTTTCCTTGAAAGATTATATATGTGTGTGTTTGCATGCATTCATAATACTGAGTCAAAGCTTAAACTCTTCATGCAAAGATATATATATATATATATATATATATATATATATATATATATATAGTGGATATTTTATGTATATGTATGTCAAAATAAAATTATGATGTATAAAATCTGATTTTACCTTGTTAGGAAGAAAAAGAATGTTAATCACAGCAAACTGAAAAATCTTATTTGCAATGCAAAAATTCATAGGTTTTTGTTTTTATTGTCTTAACACTGCCATTACTTATAGAGGAAACCAAGAAGCCTTGAGATTTCTAAGGTTCTTCGGTTTTGTAATGTTGTCACTGAAGCCAGGGGTGGGGCGTCAGGCTGGCCCCAATTCCCAACTGCTCACTGCCTCATCTTTGGGGAGGAAAATGTTTGTAGTGCTTTCTGATTAGTATGGTACCTGGGCCACAGGGTGGTGAGGAAGCTCTTGCATGGAAGGAATGTAAACAAATGTCACTATCAGTCAAGTCACCTGCAACAGGATGACCCAAACAGTTGGGATCCTTAAGAATCATAACAAAGAAAGTGATCATTACAGGTCAAACCACCACAAAAAATAAATTATGGAACTTTCTGAGATAAGCAAATAAGCCCAGAGGCTCACTTTCTTGAGATTAGTTGTCTTGTTATGTCCTTAGGGCAATACGAACAGTGGTAATAACTTAAATCTGTCTTCAGGCTGTTTCTACCATGACTTAAACCTGTTTATGTTAAAAACCAAAATATTAAAAATGTATAGTAACTTCTTCTGTTCCTCCTTCTAATGCAAGTCCCACTCTGTGATGAAAACACCATGTTTTGCAACTCATGCAGGAATTCACAGAACTCACTTCAATCTTTTCAGCCTTCTCTTTAAATCTGGAAATGGACAATTTTTGTGAAACATCCTTAAGGGATTCCATGGACCGAATGCATTCCTATTCAGAAAATATTAACAAATATTTTCCATGTGCTTCCCAAGGGAGTCTTTCTGGGAATAGGGATGGGGTGGAATAAAGTAGAGAAAATATTGAATGGTTATGCCAAGAAAAGTGAAGACATAATCTTCAGTGTCTTCTTGCTAATGTTGATCATCGCATGTCTGTTCTGTTTCTTCCTCATCGAATATTCTTGTTTTGATTGTGACACAATGGTAGTATTTCTTTTCTTTCTTTTTTCTCTGAGACAGGGTCTTGCTATGTAGCTCAGACTGGCCTTGAACTCACTGTATAGCCCAGGCTGGCCTTGAACTCGAGGCAATCCTCCTGCCACAGCCTCCCAAGCGCTGGGACTATGGGTGTGCACCATCAGACCTGCTCACGATGGTATTCTGGCTACCAGAGAAGCAGTTTTTAGCAGCAGGAAAGTTTTGTGGATTACAAGTAATGATCATTTACTAAGTGGCAGCCAGTAAACGGATATTGTTCTAATCTTACTGGTGACCAAAACTGTAGAATTTTATGTATCTATGTGTCATCATTCATTCATTTTTTTGTGACTCACTCAAAAAAAAAAATCCCAAAACACAGTATATCCAAAATACATTACAAAATGTAAGTGATGCAAAACATGCAGGTGCATAAGTCACATACTACTCCACAAGCTGGTTTATGGGTAAGCAGATAAATCTAAAGAGAGGATGTCCTATAGATCCTATAGAATGTAGTTAGACATGGTGGCACATGTCAGTAATCCCAGCACTCTGCAAGGGTGAGGCGGGAACTTCAAAAGGTTGAGCACAGCCTGGGCAACTGAGCAACACTTGGTCGCAAAACAAGTGGCAGCAACTAAAAAGTGTTGCCTGTTTGAAGTAATGGATAGGGACACTGGTTCTTGTACACTAGGAAAAGAAATGAAAATGTGACAGATAGTGACCCAGTAGTGAAAGGCAGTTCTATAGGTTCAAGTATCTGACCATTGTTTCCTTCCTGATCCTCCAATTAGGTGCTTTGACTGTTTTTCACAGCACATTTAAATATATATGGAAACTGAGATTATAAAGACAATTCTAAGTTTCTTTTTAACTAAGTAAATTTAGTAAATGCCTATTTGTGGAAGTAATTCTTTCACATATAGACATGATCCTCTCAAGGTTTAATATAAATATCTGGAGAAATGATCTTTTCTCTGTTATAAATTTAGTAACTAACATTCCTCATTTAACAAGTGAAATAAACCTTCTCCCCCTCTTTTAAACTGCATTCCATTGGGGATCCCTTAACATGAAAATTCATATAAAAATTGCCTGTCCCTTAAAGGACTTCACTTCTCCTAAAGAATGAGTTAATTTATCTTTCTTTTCCGTTCTCAGAACAGACATGACACATGCTTCAAGTCAATCATTTTCTCAAGCAAGTTCCACGCTCTTTATGTGTAAGACATGAATAAAACAGGGCCTGATCCTCACGGAGACCATGGGTGAGGACAGACATTGAAAGACAAGAATGTAATGCAGTGTGATCATTGTTATGATACAGTGCACATGAAATATTAGGAATACAGAGCAGGGAACAATTTGTTTAGGACTGAGAGAGAAACCTCTCTCTGTCCATAGTTTAGAACTAGAAGTACTTGAGGATACAATATTTGGTGACTTCTCAGTGATATTATGAGAGATGACATTAGGACCTAGGAAAATATCACATAGACTGTCAGTTAATGCTCTTGAATTAAACTGAATGTACAGAGTAGTAACGTTCTTAAATAAATTCCATGAGGACAATTATGTCATCTCTTCTCTGCATCTTCCTAGGACCTAGAAAACATGTAGCCCATACAAGATGTCTGTTGGATGAATTAAAATAAAAAGAATATGGAATTTTTAAAGGTGTTTATTTCTTTTCTATGTTATTGGGTAAAATGTTAGGAATAATATGGTCAACTAGTGGAAGAATATCATAAAATATAATTGCTATGCTTCTATGTAATAAATGTAAAACTTGCTATATTTTCAGTGTCTACATTAACTCAATTATTCCAAATTTTGTCTAAAGCTTATGTTCATTATCAATGATGTATTTTTATACTAACTATAAATCTAGTATGTAAAAAAAAGACTAAAAAAGTCACTGTAAGATTGACCTAAAGATCTGACTATTTTCTTCTCCAAATGAGAATTACAGTCAACGCATTTAAATTCATTTCTCTAGTAAAATATTTGGTAAAGTCGGATAAAGGCCTTTAGTGATCCCAACCATTCCTTTTCACAAGATGATTGTGATGGTGAATTTTGTCCTTCCACTAAAAAGTGAGTAGGACCCCTTCACATGGAATAAGGAGAAAAGGGTATGAAACAATGTCCTTCAACTTCATCATCAATGCCATGTTGACATAGCCCTTGTTAAGCGTACATAAATACTATCTATCTATCTATCCATCTACTTATCTATCTGGCTACTTATCAGTCATCTATCTGAGTGGGATCTAAACAAAAATCTAGCCTATGTAGTTTGGACAGATTAATTTCTTTTCTTTCTCTTTTTTTGGCAGGGTGAGGGGGAGACCAGGCATTGAGCTCAGGACTTTGCACTTGCCAGGTAATTTATTTTCATATGCACTTGTATTAGCTAGACAACTGTGTATTAAATTGGGGGTATTACCTAAAATACCCATTCAATAGTCTTTCTCTTCTTTTAAACAAATATTTCTAAAACTGTTAGAACATTAGCTTTACGAATAAAGTCATAAGTACCTTTCAAAGTAGAGAACTCAATAAAGAATATATCCAGCCAAGTGTGGCAGTACACATCTATAATCTCAACACTGGAAGGCTGAGGCAGGAGCCATGCACCTGGGCAAAATAGTGACTATAATGAGACCCTGTCTCAAAATAAAAAATAAAAGGAGGTGAGGATGTAGTGCAATACAAGGGCCTTCCATTCAATCCCAGTATTGACCAAAAAGAGCTTAATTGTCAACAACTGTCCCCACAGCTCTCAAACTAAAAGTTAAATCAAAAACAAACATATTTCCTAATCTTTTCAGATGCCAAACAATGAAGCACTGAAGGTCTAGTACAGAAAATTGCCTAACATTCCATTCTTTAAGATATAAGGCGTTGCTTTTAGAAACTTAAGACGTTTTCTTAGAAACCTCTTTTGGCTGGCTTTGGGTAGTGGTGCAGAGGTTTGTATATTCTCTTGAAATAGAAAAAAGCTGTGAAGCATAAGTAATTACACGATGACTTTTGGTGACTAGGAAAGGCCAACAATGAATGTCTCTAGGTAGCAGGACTTTGGGAGGCTTTAATTTAATGACATTTAATTTAAAAATGAACAAATAAACCAGTAAATGAGAAGTCTTCTGCAAATTTGTGTGAAGTCTTGGAATAAACCCCATCTCAACTGCCTGGCCCTTCAGGGTAAGGAATGCTGAGACTTATTTTGTCTTTCACAAAAAATAAAGGGCTCACTCTAAAGTATTCAGATTTCAAATTCATTTTATTGTAAAAATCAGACATATAGGTCACAGGTAATTTATAAATTCTGGCTCATTAGAGGTTTTAGAAACAGCAATAATGCTATAGCCTCTCCTAGCAATCTCTGAAAAGGGGAAGGTGATGTAAAACTGCCTTTGTCCTTTCTCCACAGCCAGATGGGACACATGAAAAAGTGTTCCCTGCAACTGCAACATTTAGGAGACAAATTTTTCCTCCATGATTTCTTTCCATTTTTATGAGTGAGGGAAAACCAGTTAAGTCTAAATCCTTATACTCATGGTGTCCTATGAGTGTTCTCTTGGATTTTCTCAGAAATGTAGAATCTCGGGGCTCTAGTTTGTCACATGATTGGCATGTACAAATCAGTTTTGGGAAGCACTGTTTCAAATTATAGACATTTTCCAACCAGGTTAAATTAATGTGGCCATTAATTAGTGGGTTCTGGTGCTTCCAAGTAGAGGATGTGGTGAAGCTCTCTCTGCATGAGGAGAAAGCCGTTCGACGCCACAGCACGTTCTAAGTCTGATGAATTTCCTCATTTTGTAAATGGTTTGATACACAGTGGTCATCCTTAACCACTCATTATTTTTAAAGCCAACACTCAGCTCTCTTACATCAAGAAGGAAATGGAAAATTTCTCATGACAGGGTACGTTTTCCCGTTTCCCATCTGTAGAGCTCTGGACAGAGGAATAAACATCAGTACACTACTAGTTGTGTCAATTTTTAAGTACTCATGTTATGCCTTTCTCCAAGGTCAACACATAGATCGATCTCCTCCATCCCCCAGGTTTGCCTTTACCCTAGGTGTGCAGCGAGCTGTTTTCTTGGCCATTCGGATGTTTTTCTGTTCAGTGTCGGTGTACTAAGGTGGAAGAACATTCCGGATCGTGAGGGCTTTATAGCATGTTCTCTGACTGTGCCCAACCATGTGGCAGCAGACTTTTAAACTGAATCTGATATCATGTTAATTCAGTTGGACTGCAAGGAACCCTACACAGTCACAATATAATCATATTCAAGATAGAATGTGAAGAAATGGAATCTGTTCTTGTGTAAGCATGTGATAGCAATCTCACAGGCACTTCATGGCAGCAAAGATAGCAACTAACTTTTCCTAACAGTATTTTTCTGTTTGAAGCATATAAAGAAATCACATGCCTTATGATTTATGAAGCATTTCATCCTCCAGTGCCTTCCTTGACATTATATCATATGCAAGATACAGAAAAATCTTTTTATATGTCCAAGTAAGCTTGCAATTGAAATAAAAGGAAAGAAAACTTAGAATCAAGAATCATTGCATTTATGTACACTATGCATCATATTAAATTTTTTATTCATAGTGTATATTTCTAAAATTCTCATTTAGGATGGATAAAGCAAACATTCTATCTTGTTTCTAGATACTGTATAGAAATTCCTCTGTTCTAAAACATGCTGAAACAAACTGGGTTGAGCTGTGGCCACTGGCTAGCTCCTCTAACAATGTCATCTTTTTCGTTTATTTGTCTGTTTGTTTTGCTTTTGCTTTTTGAGACAGGTCTCACTACATAGTTCAAGCAGACTTTAAACTCACCATGAAGCTCAGGCTGACCTCTACCTCACAGCAATCCTCTCGCCCTGGCCTCTTGAGTGCTGGGATTACAGGTGTGCCTCGCCACTCTTGGCATAATATTGTTTTCACTTTAAGATTTTCTGAGGTTTAAGTTCCTTCCCTCAAATGTCAGAGTCACTTTCCTACCTCGTATGCTTACTTAGACTGTTAATTAGCTTTAATATTTGGGTACTCCTTACTGAATTGGTGCTAAATCCGAAGAAGGCAATAGTGAATTGATTAGAGGAGACACAAGTTTGGCTGTCTAATGGTAATACGATCAAAAATTTCACAGTTATGGTTCAATTTTGCTCCATGGTTAAATATACAACCATCATAAAGAGAAATAATGAAGCCACTTAAATTTTTCAGTCACTTCCATGTTTAACTTTATTCCCATGATATATATCTGGCTTCATTATTCTGAAATTTAAGAGATCACAATAGGTATGCGAGGCGAAATGGGTTCACACAGCTGGTTACAGAAAACACCAAAATCTTTTTAAAACCCAATGTTCTTCCCTGTTACTTTAGAAAAAGGTAGCAAGGTATCCATATTTCAGACCTTATTAATCTCACTATTCAATCACCATTATCACAACATACAAATATCTGGTAGGCAATGTGAATTTCTTATATTTAACTTTATCAATTTACCACAGTGTCTTGATTTCCATGAGAAAATCAGGACATAAAAGGTTAGGAGATCACTTGAAAGGAAAATCTAAGACAGAATGATCAATGGAACTAAATGATAACGTCATTTGCCTTTACAGTAAAACACAAAGTCTAGCTTATCAAATTGCCTTAGCTAGTCATTGTATTGTTTGAATTGTATTGTTCTAAAGATGGCCAAGTATAATTACATTTCCAAATGTATAAAATTGTGGATGCTTCTACTTTAATTCAAAGTGCATGTTCCTGAAAAATTTTGTATTTCACAGAATTGCATATTAAAAATAATATGGACTAAATATTTGTGTCCTCTCAAATGTGTGTGTTAGGAATGTAGTGCCCATATGAAGTAGGGCCTTTGGGAAGTAATCAGGTTTAGATGACATTGCAAACATGAAGCCCAAAGAACTTTCTCACCCTCTTTTTCCACTGTGTGAGGATACAGTGAGATTGCAGCTCCTGTAAGCCAGGATGAGAGCCTTCTCAGGAATCTGACCATGCTGGCTCCTGATCTTGGATTTCTAAGCCTCCAGAACTGTGAGAAATCAGTGTCTGTTTAAGTCACCCAGGAATTATGTTATAGCATCTCAACTTGATCATATGAAAAGGTTTGATGGAAACATCACGGTCTGTAAAAGTTGTAACTGAAGCACTAATAGCAAAGTTAATTCCTTTGGAGAGAGTTTGGGCAACTCAGTGAACAGCTGAGTAGCCAGAGACTGCCTCAGAGGAGACTGGAAACAAGCAAAACCAAAGTGCATGAAAGGAGAGCCTTGAACTCCGGAGGAAGGTCAGTCCACAGAGGGCCATGCAAGGCTGGGGATCTGACCACTCACCTAAGAAGTTTCTTTCTGCCTTAGCAACAGCTAGGCTGAGAGTCCTTGCCTTAGAATTCTAAGGAAAAGCGGGACTTTCCTGAAAGGCACATAATTTTCATGTATGCAGAAACATGCAAAGCTACATATACTTTTCATGCTATTCAGACATCATTCTTTTCTATATGAGACAATTAGTGTTAAAGAAAATCTCACTATAGCAGGACAGACTTGCCTAGCAAGACAAACCATGGTGAAATGTACCTGCCTTAGTATTTCTGGACCATTAATTTAGCAATTAATTGGAAAAAATAGGCATTTTTGAATGCTTATGAAAATACCAGTTTTTTTCTGAATTTACCCATTTTCACTGAGATGAAATTTAAGATAGAGGCATCTAATATTAGCAAATAAGATGAATAGATAATACTTTGATTATAATTCCAAAATATTAAAATATGCAATATTTTCCTTTAGAAATCATTTAAGAAAATAAACTTGTATCTCTTTGCTGCCATATATAATGCAGTAGATCTGTTAGTGTTTTAATTTCATATTATGTAAAGGTGAAAAGCTTACACATCACTGAATGCTTCTTTTCTGTCCTTTAAAGAGCCAAAAATGTCAGTTTACATTCTCTTAAAAGATTATTAGGGTAACAAACTGCAAAATTTTGTGTTACTCTTGTTAATTCATTTGTTAGTATTGACAAAGAGAACTCATTTAAGTAAGAACTGTTATAAATCAACTAAAATGAACTAGTAATAAAATGACCCTGATATAGCCCTTTATAAGCTACAACTTCCTACAGAAAATATCTTTTCACAAAAATTTCCCATGTAGACACAGCTAATGTTACACTGAATCTGTCTTTGCCTTATATATTACAGAATCTGATGATATTGTCTTATAATCAACATATAAAATGTTCAGAAGTTCTAATAATGTCAGATTCCCAGCATTGCCCTAGAAGAGATGACAGTTGGGGAGAGATAGAGATGGAACTTAAAAAATACTTTTAAGAATTTTTCGCTCTTAAGCAATGAGTCTCATTTTGTTGAATATATTCATCATTCATGTTCTCTATTTTATATGTTTTTAAACAAATGCCAGTTTAAAGCAGTGATTTCAAATTTTCATAGCAGTCAATACTCTGATGATAATGGAAAATGTTCTGACGTTCAAAATTGTTAAGTTAAGAGACCATAATCAGTATAAAACATAAAATTCCTTTGAATGCCGTGATCATCTCTCACAGCTCCAGGAAATGGGGTATTACATACGAGACATACGTTCTCACTATTAAGTATGACAGCTGATTGATAATTAGCTTGACAATTATTTCACATGATGCACATTTGTCAAAACATCACATTGTGCAGTTCTTCTCCTTAGACATCTCTGTTCCTCTCTTCTTTTTTTTTTGTACTGGGGATCAAACTCATGACTCATGCTTGCCAGGCAGGCACTTATGCCACTGGGCTAAATCCTCAGCCCTCTTATACATCTCTTTTCTTTCCTTTTTCTTTGTGGTATTGAGGGTTGAACCCCAGCCTTCACATCCCTAATACTTTATTTTTTGGATCATTAAATTGCCGAGGCTGGGCCTAAACTTTTGATCTTTCTGACTCAGCCTCCAAGAGTGCTGGAAATACAGGCTTGTGCCAGCGCACTGACCTTCCTCCTACAGCTTTCCATAATTTCAGTTACTTGCATTCAATGGTGGGCCAAAAATATTAAATGGAAGATTCTAGAAATAATTAATACATTTTAAATGACTTTTACTACAGTATGCTGCTATTCTTTATCATTAGTTATTGTTCTTAATCTTCTATTGTGCTTAAAGAATTTTTTTTTAATCACAGTGCCACATATATGGGCACACTGGCAAAAACATAATATATATAGGGTTTGGTATTCTCTGTAGTTTCAAGCAGCCACTGGAGTGTTGGAACATAGCACCCAAGAATAAGGAGAGGACACTGTAAACATAAACACTTCTTGTTAGTCAATGATACCGTAACAAATCTGGGGAGAAACGTTTAGTCATCTCGGTGTAATATCATATATATTAGCTGAACATATTTAAGTGGATCTGTGTGTGTACATATACATACACAATTCTTGCTAAAGCATGAATAAAATTCGCATCACACTAAGGCCATTACCATATATTATGTATGCCTACTCATCCATTCATTACACGTTTTGACTTTGATCTCACCCAATTCTTTTTGTGAAACAAATGTCTTTAAAATTCCAGAAGGTATGTGGCAGCTTAGGGAAGAGCTGATGTCAGAAAAGGGATTTTTATTATACATAAAACATGGTATGTGAAAAATAAAAGGCAAACAGGCAGGTAAATATATATCCATTTTTAGTTATTGGCAATGCAGATTAACAATAGCAAAAATATGGAAAATGCTTGTCTTTTAGACTTTTAATCCACCATGCCGAATGGATTTTTATAGGGCATATACTTGTTCATGACCTCTAGTGTTAAGAAATTCTGTCATGTTTGAAAACTAGTCCCTCGTGGAGCCTGTATCCCTGTTAATAGCTGAAAGGTCAATGGAGCTGCTAAACAGTTTGTATTACTGTCAGGGTGGCCATGAAAACACCACCTGCTGCAAGAGGACTTGGCAGCTGGGTCAACAGGCACTGTGGGAATTTATCAACTCAGGGGGGCCACTTGCATAAAACTTTGACTGATGAATTGGGACTCCACTGGCTTACTGGGCTAAAGCTGCTCTATTATGTATGACTTTCTTTGGGTTGACAGAGCTGCCTGAGACACATGTGAAGGATAAACAGTGATTCTGGGGTGGGGGGAGCACTCTAGCATCCAGCATAATAAGGAGTAGGATGAAGATATTACAAAAAAAGTAAACAAGAGCAGCAAGTGGCACCTTGGGGGGAGGACAGCGAAGGAATGGGCAGGAAGCATGAGTGGCAGTTTTAGATATTGGTCACAGAGGAATCTGGGGACACACAGCCTTTCTGTAAAATGACCTCTCCTGTCTGGAATTTGCATTGTTCATCCTAAGGGAATGGACTCTGTGACTAGGTTGGGGTAATAAATAAACAGTATACTAAAATATAGCTAGAGTGGGTACACAGAAAGTAAATTGGCATGATTGTTCTTAATAACTTTGTTATTCTTAATAACTTTGTTTTACAAATTCTTGGAGAAATAAACCCTGGAACTATCTCAAAATAAAGATAAAAAAATCATTTGGTCTAAGTTAATCTAAAACAATCTTAAAGAATCTTCTTTCTTTATCGAAAAATTTGTATTCTAAAGCCATAAAGCTTGAGAGAAATCTTTAATTTCTATCACCCAGGAGCACTGGATTAATTTTGAAAAGATTTAGTGCAGAGCAAGTAGGCAAAATGCAAATATTTGAAAATTAGGCATTAAAAGCTTTTTAGAGCTGCATGGGTATCTTTATCTTAATTTTGGGATTAAGGGAACCTCAAAAATTGAGATTACCTGGACATAATTTTAGGATACATGAATGAGCACTAAAAACACTAAAGAATTCACTAGATTTTTAAGGATTTGTAATTTACCTCTCTCCTGTATCTTATATAGAAATGAGGCAGAGAAACACGGATCATCTGTACTTTTTCAATAGGCAAAGGGGCACAGTATGGGGAGACAATTTATGTAATGTTCTATACTGAAGTAGAGTTAGAGACTAGACCAATTGACTCTCTGGACTGCCTGAATAGACTTGCTCTTATCTGACAAGTTTCAGATGGTACTACTAAGAGAAATGGGGATTATTGCCCCAATCTTGTGCTCAGTACATCTAAATCCTTTTTCTGGAACTCTTAGCAGATGGAGGTACCCAGGCTAGGAAAAGCTGAATCCAATATTCAGCTTTTTGGGATCCTGTGATTTGGCTGGACCAGCAGCGTGACTGGTATTGTCTTGATTCTAACCCCAATCTGCCATGAAACACTAATTTATCCCCGAAGATATTTGTGATCTGTGTTCCATGTTCTGATACAGAGGCACAATTTCTTTCTTCTCTCTTCTTTATGGAAGTTTTTTTCCCTTTAAATAACTTCTGAGTTTTAGGTAAGCTTGAAGGAAACCTGGCTGTATTCTTCTGTTTGAGAATTTTCATTTTTTTCATTATATATTTAATTTTTATATCATGTTACTTCATCACTCTTTTCTGAGGAAATTGCCCAAATGTGAATGAGTTACAGCTTATGTAAATCATTATGTAATTTATAGCTTTAGACTAAATTATCTTTACAGATTGAAATGGTAATATTGGAAACACATCTGCTTTTGCTAACTCAGATATTACATGTGATTTCTAAATTCCTTCTGTGTGAATGTGTGCGCATATGTGTGAGGAAAGCCTTTAATATGTAAGAGAGAGAGAGAGAGAGACAGTGAGTTGATGAGGTTGTTTCTTCAAATTCTGCCCCAGAAGTTTAGGAAAAATAGTTTTCTCTGGTGCAGATATCCTGAACATTGCTATGCTAGTAATTAACTCCTGTTTCCAAAATAATCTTGCTCGCACACTTAAGTGTCTGCTTAGACAGAACTTCAACTCATCTAGAAAAAAATACTACAATAATAAACGCTGGTGTCCAAATCATAACAGCATGAGGCTCCCAACAAGTGTTTATGCAAACAGTTTAATTCTGAAAGTTCTGCCTATGCCTGTGTACAAGGGCGGTGTCACTGGAATTCTGTCACTTCCCCCACCTTTTGAAAAGCAAACACAAGTCTTAACCCTGGCCCCACACATGACATGACTCACCAGAAACAGGCTTTGTAATGAGAAGCCAGGCCTTCAGGTATGTCACTCTGAGACCACCCTACTAGAGGAGGCCCTAAGATCACAAAGTCAAGGTCCCTTATGGAAACCCTGGTAATTAGACACTATTAATGGGCTGAAGGTGTAAAATTTGCCTCCACTCACCAACAGGCTAAACAATCCAGATGATGAGATAAAGTTTTGGGGTGTGTGTGTGTGTGTGTGTGTGTATGTGTGTGTGTGTGACACAGAGAGGGAGAGAGAGAGAGAAGAGAGAATTCATTATACTACCGAGAAGCTTAGAAAAGCTTATCAACTTTGACAATGTAATGGGATAGCAGTGACTATTTTGAAACTAACTGCATTAGATCTCAGTGAAATCCCCATACCTCATTATAAATCGTTAAAAGGCTGCCATTTTATAAATTAACAGTAGTTTGACTTAAAGTGGCCAACTTCAACAGTCACCTAAGTAAATAGCTTTTTGTATTCATTCCTTTTCTCAAAAAGAACACCGATTCTACACTTAAGAGGGGAAGAAGAATCCTTCTACTATATGACGTTGTATGCATAGGTACTTAGCATCCAAGAAGATGTATATTATAAAATAAGGAAAAGAACCTATCAGTGTTCAACCCATGACATTAATGTGGTCAGGGGGCCATTTAAAGTTGATTTCTCTCTTTTTGCTCTGTAGTAGCCAGTGTCAACCTATAGTTCTTTCAGGAAAGAAAATGTTTTGTGATATATGAAAGGATAAGAGTCCTCATTTTGTTCATGGCTTTTTCAGGAAAACATGGTTAATTAACAGTTTAATAGCTTTCAGGTGGAGCCTTTGGTTAACTTTTCAGATCATTAATTAATTCTCCTGAACTAGACTTAAAATTCAAAGAAGTGAATGTAGAAAGAGTTTGAAATTGCAGCATGGTATGGCTGAATACTCAGCATGGCCTAGTCCTATCTGTGAGGATGCTTAGATTTTGTAATAGTTGTCTGTTATGACAAATGTCTATCTGATAGCAGGGAACCCTAGCAGCTTTGGACAGGACGGATCTCACCCATGAAATTAGGATTCAAGGTGGTTGGGAAGTTGTGTGTGTGCAATGCTGAGGACGGGAAGGAGTTGGGCAGGATACTTACATCCACTACAGGACTGAAACATTCATATCTTCCCTGTGCTGAGGCAAAGTACTAAACATTTCTGTTTTCATTTGTTTGGTCGTACTAGTCTTCATGAGAACTGTGAGATTTTGGATAGTTTTGAAATGAGGCTCAGATGTCACACTGCCAAAATAACATCCTGATTACCTAACAAAAATCATACTAAGCAGCTGTAATGTCTGCCAGCATGTTTTCATTCTCTCAAAAATAAGGGGTTCATTGCTTCCAACACCAGATCTGAAGCCACTGCCTCACACATTGCGTTCCTCCCCTGGCTTCTACCCGAGAATTTTGATTCCACAAATACAACATGCTCTGGGATGACAAGAACAACTTGACTGAGCTTTTAAAGTCCTGAGAGGCCAAATGTGGCCCTCACACACAGGAGGAGAAGGTCTTCTCAGGGCAGCCGGTTGCATATGGGAAGGGTGAAAGTGTTTATCGTGTTGACTGACAATCGCATCTCTTGTTACTGATTTGAATGAACTAAAATTACGTGAAGAAGAATATTACCTGATTCAAAGGGATTAAAAAGAAATCTCACCGTTTTGGATCCACAATTTTGTAGAGCTTTCCGTTGTGAGTCTGGGTCATACTTTTACTGCTTGATAAAATGTAAACTTCACCTGTTGAGAGAAATAACGGTAAGGTAATTCACGGCATGACACTGTTGTCTAGCAATTATTATTTATCTTGTACTCTGTCAGTTCCTGTCCTATCCCCCCTTCAGGAAGATCACTTGCCCAAAGGTTATGGCAGCATTTCACAGGTCTGTCCCCACCACACACCCAGAAGGCACCGATTCCAGTCACTTCTTTCCATATCCCACTACGACTCCCACAGGAGCAAGTAATACCTCTCAACTGGGTTACAGCAACAGCCGTGTAACGTAGCACCCTATTTCTGCTTGTTCTGGGTTTATTCTCAACATCTACCCTCCAGCCATCCTTTTTGAAGAAGTTAGATCATGTACGTTAGGTGAACTTCCTTTGTTCTAACACCCTCCCACGCCTTCTCATCTCTCTCAGAGCAAAACCAAGTCCCAACAGTGGCCCATTTAGTCGCCTGCTGCTCCTTTGACCTCATCTACAACAGTTTGCCCCCTTGTCCACCCTAATCTGGCCTCACTGGCTCTGTGTCTCTGAAAACATGAGGCTGATTCTATCTCTGGATTCTGTCTTGGGCTCCTGTGTGCCTGTGAGTCTTTTCAAAGTTCACTTTCTCCCTTCCTTTAAGATTGAGCTTAAATCTTAGTTTTCATGACTGCACTATTTAAAATTTCACCTGCTAGACTGGGGATGTAGTTCAGGGTAGAATTTTTGCCCAGCCTGTATGAAGTCCTAGGTTCAACCCCCAGCACTATGAAAAAAAAACAAATAAAAAATAAGACTGCACCTTCTCCAACTGCCCCAAGTCCCTCTACACTACTAGACTTGCTTTGGTTACTAAAGCTTTGGTTACCAATTGACATACATTCCATATTTGTTTTAGTTTATTAGTGCCCTCCTTTACAATGTAAATTTCATAACAGCAGTTTAGATTTTTTGTCTCTTGATGTTCCCCTGTGTCCCTAACACCTAGAACAGAGTTTATCACAGAATAAGGAACTCAGTAAGCATTTGTATTCTGCAAATGCAGTGTTGAATGAATACATTTTATCTCGATTTATTTCTGCCCAAGACTCAAAATCTTGGTTAACCCAAGTTGTTACTGCTAATTAATAATTTGAGGTCAGATGGAATTGGCATGCTCGTTTCAATATTTTGCTCTTGAAAATATGTTAGGATGTATCAAAATAAATATGAGAGGGTGGGAGAAACAAACAGATAATCTCAACTGTAAAGCTATAGCTCCTGGTACCAAGCTATTTTCATTTATGAAAGAACAACCCTTGTTTATTATAATTTTTCCATATAGGTCAGCTTATGGAGTAGATTACATGAATAGGAAATTAAAAACTACTTATAATTACACATTTATAAGGTTTTAAATTTTATAATTGATTCCTACTTATGAAACAGCCCTTGACTTAACCTGTTTTTCTGTATTCTATTTTTAATTGTACATCAAGTACACTTAAATACTTTTGTATTTCTGAAAAGGATATCACAAGTTTCATTCTAAAAATACAGACTCAATAGAAAAAATAAAAATGAAGTTAAAAAGCAAAAGAATCTTTGTTTTGCCAATAGTTTATATGCTTACCTCATTTGATCTTTACAACAAAGGCATCTTGATTTTATGATTAAAAAGTAACACACATCACACTAATTTTTTGATTTAAAGGTACAAAACATGCTCAACTTCTTTTATGACTTTAGAGAGTTTCACATTAAAATATAATTCATGTAAAGAGTATTTATTTTTGTTACAGGTTATACATGAGGTGGTAGCATTTGGAAAGTTAAAGATTGTACATGCTTTATTTTTTGGTTCTGTCTACAAAACAACATAATGTTACAAGCACACAGACATTAGGGGTATTTTTTATGATAGTGATGCTAGTATGATTGTAGATGAGTAGTCTTCGTGGTAAAGTCTGGATAAACAAAAATGGTTCAGTCACAACATCCGCACATTCACCTCTAACTGCCACAATTTAATAATTCTTAAAATCAGAGTTTGAAAATGAAATTTAAATTACCTCATAGGTTATGTTTCTGATTCTTTTGGATGGGACAGAAGAACATAAAGGAAAGACTAACTGTAAAATGTTTTCACTGGTCAAATGAGATTAGATGGACTTGTTTTCATCTCTGTATTCCTATAGCTCTGAAATATGTATTATACATTTCATGAGTCTTGTCTGAGGCATTTATTAATCTAAGTGAATGGCACAGAATTATTTCTGATGAGTTCTTCATTTAATGTAAAAAGAAAATCAATATGGACTTTTACAGAAAATGTTCTAATTTAGATAGGAAGCATTTACTAGTCTCTTTCTATGCCTTCTTTATTCATTTCTGAGCTAAAGGACTATTATAGCCATAGTTTGAATATTGTTCTTTAGAGGGAGATATAAAATCTACTTTAATCACTGTAATTTAAAATATAGAGTAGAAAACTTCACTGTTTAGTTGATCACATTTCAATTTCAATTTCTTTTTGTTCTGTGAAGCTGAGTACATTCTGGTAAACATGACAAAACACATGTTACCTATGGATTGTCAATAATTCCTATTTTATTGGAAAAATTTGTAGCTCAGATTATCTTGTGCCAATGTCATGCTCCAAAGGTGGAGAGGGAGAGAGAGAGACAAGTCCAGAGTGAGAGAGAAAGAATAAATTTTAGGTTTTGATAATTGTTTTCTATTCCAAGATATATAAATAAGCGGGAAGTTCCCAGATAAAAGGCTAAAATAGTGCCTTGATAGATAATCAGAAATATGAGCAGACATTTACAAAGTGTTTTCTGGAGAGTTTCAAAAAGTTTCTTTGCTCTTGTCTATTTTTCTGTGTTATTACTTTCATTATTTCGAGAATGGAATTAAGATACAAAGACCCTCAGGAGAATATTCCTGGAAGAGAACATATAACTGGACCATCTTTAATCTCTCTGAGAGGCCATCACTATTGGATTGCATCAACAAATAGGAGACGATGCTGTTAGTCTTCAGGGCAGAATATACCTTCTTGAGCAAGGAAGTGAGAATGGAACTTAACAGTGGTGATTCATACCATACCTAGTTCATCTTCTCCAAATCCCAAGATGTGACCCGAAAAGTAGCCTCTACAGGAACCACTGGTGCCAAGGCACAGTGGTTTTTCTTGCCATTGCTTGGTCACAGGACTTTGCTGAAGAGTTAAGAAATTCCTGCAATGAAAACATACTATAAACCTACAATAACAATATATGTTTGCTTAAAGTTCACAATTAAATGTTTAAAGTCAAATAACCATGCCACCTAACTTCTTAAAGGAAGAATAATGTAGCCCATCATGTGTCTGACTGCTGGGAAATTCTCATATGCGGAGCATGTACTGAGTATAAGAAAAGTCTCTCCTTTCATCCAGAGAATGATACAAAAATGTATTTTAAAATTTAATTTTGTAGTATTCCTATCTGTAGATACAAATTTTATCCTATTGCTGAAAGTCTTGAAAGTCTGGTAAAATAAAAAAATTATAGTCTCCCGTTAGTTTTAAAAATATTTTTACAACTCATTCAAAATTATGTTTCAAATTATTCATTGTCATGGTAAATTCTTGTTGAGGATGAAGGGAAGAGACTATGTAATATGAAATGTCCATATAAAGATGTCTCTGTTTTTAAAAAGAACTTGATCAAGTCTTTTGAAAAGCACTGCTTTGGAAATTCTTCTTTGAACTTTTCATGTCTACTGTAACAAAAGGAAATAATGTTATGTGTATTCTAGGTCTGAGGCCCAATGAGAGACAGTCATTTTTGAGTATTTTGTGGCTGTGTGCCAGTTTGTCTATGGATACGATAGTTGGTATATGGAAACAGGACTTCGGGAAGCATACCCATTGCGGTCTCCAAACACGTAGCTTCCATACAGTCTTTCAGATTGGCAGCCTCGGTAAACAAATCCACCAACCACAGGACCATTGCTGAATGGCTTGAACTCTAAAAGCGATGGCTCACTTTCTGGAAAGAAACAGTGCATTAGATCAAATGAAACACATTTTCATGAAATAAAAATAATGTAGCCCAACGAACAAAAATAAGGCAATTGCACTCTGAAGTATGTTTTGTGCTACAAGAGATGGATCCTTGCTTTATATATTTAGTGAAAAAAATTAGTCTTTGTTTAAATACCAACAAAATTTAAAAGAGCTCTGAGTATGGCTTAATGAAATAAAAATGGGCTGCGAACACTTGCTAATTTTATAACTGCCATGATATACCAAGTTTGCAGGAGAATTAGAATCTACAGATTTTGGAGATCATGGTAAGTTTAGATCAAAATAGTTTTTAAAGTAATTTTCATAATAATATGCAATATAGCAACCATTGTTACATTTCTTTCATTCTGTTTTGAAAACCTATATTGTTACTGTTTTGGGTTTGTTGTTGTTTATCTCTTTTGCTTTTTGTTTTTCTTTTCTGACTCCTTTTTTCTTTTTAAAATTAAAAAAATTAATTTTCAGTATTTTTTGTAGAAATGTTTTTGCTTATTGTATTTAGTAGACTGAATCACATATCTATTAAATTATATAAAATGTTAAAAAGTTCACACTTCAATGAAAGTAAAAGTATAGTACATAAAAGGCCCTTAATATTATATTTACTGTGCATTTAAAAAAGATCACTTACTCAAGTACTATCTGCACTTAAAATGGTTTTTAATAGTTTTGGTTATAGAGTTGCATGGTTAACAAAGTCTACTGCAATAATTCCTTCTGAATTACAAGCATACAGTCCCATTTCCAATGTTTCCATGCAGGCTATTACACACTTGCAATGGAAAAGCTCTAATGCCAGTTACAAATTAATCTAAAATCACTTCTTAGTATTTAATGTCAAATGACTCACCATCAGCAGGCAGCATTTTATCAAAAACGTTTGTGGAAAGACAGTAATTTTAAAGCCCTCTGCTTCTCCCATGTGATTATGATACATAGGACATATAATAAAAATTAGAAAAGATTAGAGAAGTTTTAAATACTCAGCACTTCACATGGCAGCATAACTGAATGATTAAGGTTGTGAACTCTTGTATCAAGGAGCTCAAATCCATCTTTTACCAGATTATGTTGTGTTATAATTAACCTTTCTCTGCCTCGGTTTCTTCATCTATTCAACGTGGCCAATGATAGTGCTTACCACATAGACTTCTTCTATGAATGAAATGAGTAACACTTATGAAGCGTTTTCTATAGGGCTTGATACAGAGCAAGCACTGTGGATGTAGATGATGCACATGAAAATTCATAAATGCAGGGCTGTTAATACTGCAGCTCATTTTGGTTGAACCTCAGCTAATGTGATTATAGAATTTAGTTTAATCTACACACGCAGTCAAAAGTCCACAGGACTAGTGCCGCATTTGATTTTTTTTTTTATAAACCACATTATACTTTGGTTTGGCTTTTATAAAACACACACAGGCACACATACACCTGAAAAAAATAAAAAATAACTGAATACCACATGAACTAACACAGCTGTTTCATTCCTGGTGCTAAATAAATATCTGTGTTGAATGAGTAAACAGAAGAAGCAATCTATTTAATTATCTTTATCTACTGTGTTCCTTGAATCCTAATAATGTTTAATATATTGCTTCCTTCAAAAGACATATATACTAAAAAACTAAAAATACTAAATATTCTTGTACTTTGTTATCCAGTTTTATATTTTATGTGTTCTCTCTAAATATTCTAATAATCATGTTATTAAAAACAATGTTTAAATATCCCATTCCCAAGCCTTGTTTTCACAAATCGATTACTTACTTTGTCTAAAATAAACACTTAAAAAAATAAGGTTCTTATATAAAACATACTTTTCCTAATTGCTGAGACTAGCACGTAGGGTACTGAGAAATTTTGCACCCTTCACACTTACTTATTTCTGTTTACAAGTTCTTCCTTACTAAATTAAGTAAATAGAAGGTATTTATCTTGATTCTCAGATGAGAGTCATACAAGCTGCTAACTTTTTAAGCAACTAAATTATTTGGACCTTAGAACCATGCAATCTATGGGAGATGTAATCATCCACATAGACTCCTGAGGGCCTCTATGAGACCCTAACTTTAAAAAAGTGAGCACCTCATTCTGTGGCCACTGTTAGGCCAGTGTTTTTATGTTTTCTCAAGTGCTTATTTTGTAAAAATCCTTTTCCCTTCAATTAATAAGCTAAAGCCAAACTCAAACTAAAGCAAAATCAACAAATTATGCTTGACTTACCATAATCTTTTCCCTTTATTATTTGTAGGATTCTGGCTGATCTGTTTTTTCCATTGGAATCTGAACAAAGTATTGTTAAATTGATGTTTATATCAGTGGGATGTCGGTCCACAGCGCATCTGCATAACAAAAGAGGCGGAGACTCATTAATTCCTATTGGGGTACCTTTCAAACTCAGTCTGGGGATTCCTGACCTAGGACACAATCCTTTGTGGGCTAGCAGACGATCCTATGAGCAGTTCAGTTTTGATTTGCTAGCAACTACTGAAAAAATTGATATTTTTGTTTGTTGAAGCTTGATTACTTCTGGAGTGTATTCCTTAGTTTCCTTTGGTAACTCCCTCTTTTAGGAAGGCACACACTGTCTCACAACATTTGTTAGCCTCTTGCTAAGGAATATTTCTTGTATAATACTTGAAGCTGGGCGTGGTGGTGCACACCTGTAGTCTGGGACTGGGGAAGCTGAAGCAAAAGGATCAAGAATGAGTTCAAGGTCAGCCTTGGCTACACAGCACGACCTTTTCTCAAAGACAAACAAAAATCAAAAAAATTGATAGCTAAAGTATAGTGAGTAAGAATCAATGTCATCTTCAACTCACATCTATAAGATAAATATAATATAATATTATATAATATAATATAATATAGTATTAGTCCTATATTTCTTAGATGAATCACTACATTCTAAAGCTCAGGATGTATGTTCCAATTCAGGGAATAAAATTAAAATGTAGGCAGTCTCTGGAAAAGCTGTCTTTCACATCAGCTGTTTTTATGTTTTCACCCTTCATCTGGAAGTGCCAGAATATCTGTGATTTAAACTATAATGTCTGGTTTCACCAGGGCAAGGATCACTTGAATGTTTGTCAGTGAGGTTCTAGTGTTAGCGTAAGAATAAAGTTGAATAGTATTTTGAAGTTCCCAACATTGTGGAAAATAGCCCTCCATTGTCCTTAGGTTAAATCTCATCACTGTTGACATTTTGGGCCAGCTCACCTTTATTTGGAGAGGCTGTCCTGCAAATTATAGGATGTTCGGTAGCATCCCTGGCCTCTCCAACCAGATTGCTGTAGCTCACTCTACCCCTATCTCCAGTTGTAAAAAATAAAAATGTCTCCAGAAACTGGAGGCAGAATCATTCCTCTGGGAATCATTATTTTAAGCCAACAAAATTCATTAATTGCAAATGAAACCAAACCATTGGGACTATTAAATAAATTAAAAAATTAAAAAAATTTTGAGAGAGGGTACTAGGTTTTAAGAGATATGAGAGTCATGTAGGAATTATTAAAAAGCAAAACAACATGACTGTTGTCTCCAAAGATCCCATTCCTAGGGAAGCTGCCCCTGGCTTGCTAAGGATGGGTGATCTAGCTTGGTGGCAACAGTCCCCTTATTGTCCTCTCTAACTCAGTGACTCACAGAATACAATGCCTGGTAGGGGTCAGGACAAAGACACATTGTGACTTAAGGTGGAACTAAATTCACAGGGGTGAAGAAAATTTTCCTGCATTATTTTTCTTTTGAAGATGGAAAAACTGTGGGAAAAAGAGGCTTGACTTGTCTCCAACCAGAAGTAGCAAATCTGGATGAAAAGGCCAGCCAGCTCCCCCAGAGGTAGAATTGCTAGGGGCTATGAGCATTAGTGCTAGCTGGACACCAGGTCCACTGACTATTTGACCCTTCTAACCTTCAGAGGTTGTAGAAAAAAAGAGGCTAGTGAAACTAATCAGGACGATAGTATGATGGTGGGTACGTACCATTGCCCACTTGCCCAAACCTTTAGAACGAATGTACGACAACAATGTAAACCGTGCAGTCTATCTGATTATACTGTGCAGTATTTGTTCAATTGTAATAAATGTACCATTCTATGGGGGGTGATAATAATACAGGGTTGGGGGTATGCTGGAAGAATCTGTACCTTCTGTTCAATTTTGCTGTACCACAACAGCTCTAAAAATAGCATATTTAAAAAGGGGTGTGGGGTGTGGGTTGGGGATGGATGTCATCTACCTCTGAGTACTGCTGAAAAGTTTACAGGGGAGACTGCACAGAGACAGCTATTCAGCACCCTGCAGAAAGCTGCTTACAAACAGATTCATTTTTACTATATGTTATTTAAGTTTCTTTTGTGCTTTTTAAAAGTTTACAGGGGAGACTGCACAGAGACAGCTATTCAGCACCTTGCAGAAAGCTGCTTACAAACAGCTTCATTTTTACTGTATATTATTTAAGTTTCTTTTGTGCTTTTTAAAATCTTTCTTTCTTTCTTTCTTTCTTTCTTTCTTTCTTTCTTTCTTTCTTTCTTTCTCTTTCTTTTCTTCTTGCCTTCTTTCTTTCTTTTTGCTCAAAATCCTGTTGGGGGGAGAAAGAATATAAACATTGACTTTCCCTTCGGTCTTCTGCTGCTGCAGGACGCAGGACTCCGGGACGCAGGCACCTTGCCACATGTATGGGCTATAAAGCACCTCATTCCATATTTTTGCACCAAAGCTCAGAACCCCCAGGCAGGTTGCAAGAAAGCTCCTTTGGGACTGTGGTTACTCAGGCTGCTCTACTTCAAAGAGCTGCTTGGTGGTGGTATCTGTGAGTTCTGAGCTATAGGAATGGAATGTGACAGTTTCCTCCACACCCGGAACCCACCTCAAGTATTCCCTGTGGAACAGATTTTAGGATCTGCTTAGATGCCAAAAAGGAAATGAACTGTAGACTTGGGCTTTGATGGAGGGGAGATGATGGGCACGAGGGATTATAAAAATAAGAGAAATACTCACCTTGCACATAGTGAACACTCAATAAACATTAAATAGCAATAGTAACTTAGCTAGTAAATGAATGAATGTGGCCAGATGCCTCTTAGTATAAATAATAGACCAAAGATTGGATGGAATCTTAATCATAGAATTTCTACATTGTACTTCATAATATTTTTTAAGTGTGCTTAAAATCTCTTGCTCTACATAATTCTTAAGTTTTCTTATTTTTTATGGTTCATTATGGTAGATAGTACCAAACAGGTAATATGAATTCCTTTCATATATGTAATTATCTTTCAAGTAAAAAAAAAGTTGATGTTTAGCTCATCTACCTGTAAATTAACCCCACACCATCCTACGTAAAGTGAGCCTCTGATAAAAAGAACTACCAAGTGTCAGACACCTCTGTTGTGCTTTCCCTGTAGATTTTTATTTGATCATTACAACATCCTTACATTTGCAAGTGTTATGATTTGAATGTGTGCTGCAAAGTTCACATGGTGGAAACTTAATCCCCAGCAAGCAGCAGTGTTGGGGGGGGACCTTCAGAGGTGAGTGGGTCATGAGAACTCTGCCCCTGGGAATGGATTAATGCTATTATTGCAGGAGTGGTTCAGTTATCCTAGGAGCGAGTTCCTGGTAAGGGGGTAATTTTGCCACTTCTCTCTTCCCCATGGGATATACAGAGCAAGGAGGCCCTCACACGTTGCTGGCATCATACATTTGGACAGCCTTCAGAACCTGGATCAAATAAAGTTCTATTGTATATAAATTACCTAGTCAGTGGTATTCTGTTATAGTAGCATAAGACAGATTGAGACAACATGGAAAATAAAATTTAGAAGGGTTTAAACAAATCAAAAGCTTTATTATATCCCCAAATTATTAAAGTCTTAAGTCATTACACTAGTCCCACAACGTCTAATAGTAATCCTCTCAAATTCTGAAGTCAATTTTGCTCTGTGAATTTTTTCTTTGTCTAATCTGCTTTCTCAATCTGCTTCAAACATTAACTGAACAAGGAGGGCTACATACTTGCCCTATAATGATTTTAGAGACCCACCCTTGGCTGGTCTGTCACTTGCTTCCATCTTCCCTGTCCTACTTCCCAAAGCCATGCCTTGTTTAAGTAGGCGAGAGAACAGCCTTGCAGTCTCACCTGCCTGGGTCATGGAGCCCATAGGCAAACACTTCTGGAGGCTGGTTGGTGCTGTTGAAGTGTGGATTGCTTTGTGGGATGGAGTAAGGAACAATGCACATGTCTGTGTCCACGTCCAGCCGTAGCACTGAACCTGTGAAATCACTGAGAAAACGCAGGATGGCATGAGTGTTTCCTGTTGAGGTTGTGTATTTCACCCAGATTAAATGTGATAAGGCTGCCACAAGTATTAAAAAAACACCCCCTTGTTTGAAACAAAATTATTCACATTCCAGATACCCTAGGGTCAGAACTGACACCAGGGCATTCTGGTTCTACATGAGGCACTGTACTAAGACACAGTTCGAAGGCGGCCAACAGCTACAGCATTGGTAGAACACTGCTCTTTTGCATCTGTCCTTTTTCATTTTTGCCAATCCATTTCCCAAGATGGAGAGTGTAGAGAAGCAACACATATATGCAGGGCTGTCTGCTTCCCAAAGCAGGTGCCGTAGGGGCAGCCCCTGCAGCACAGAACTCATGTTATGACAAAAGGAAATATCACATAGGCAAAATATTGAATTCCTCTGCATTTTACAAATGCAGACCCTGACAACAAAAGTTAACTACATATGCAGAGCAACGTACTTCAGAGATGGTTCCTAACTCACTGGTTCAGATACTTTCTCCTGGCAATGCAAACATTTTAGCATCTAGAGGTACTGTTGGCAGGTTTTTACCTTAACCCATCCATTTCTTCCATATCATCCAATGTGATCATCCCATCCCCGAGAATGATGTACAAAAAGCCATCAGGACCAAAGAACAATTGTCCCCCAAGATGCTTTCTGTGGAGCTCTGCGACTTCCAGAAACACTCTGGCTGTTCTCAAATCAACTTGATGGGGATTTTTCCTGCATCATGGGCGGGGGGGGGGGATACCATGATTACTAAAGACATAAGGTGAATCCACTAGAATGTAAATAGTACACAAATAAGAAAGCAAGCATTTGGCACATAAAAGAAACACACACTTGAAAAGAGCTAATAGAAGTTACTAAAAAATTACATTAATTTTTAAATTTTACAAGAAGTGTTTAAATTGAAAGATAATTGAGGGAAAATCCTAAATCCCCCCTAAGATATCCATACTGAGTTTTAAGTAAGGTAGAGATTTTATTTTAATTACTGCCACTGTAGGGCTACTTATCTGTAATTTCTAAATCAAAACCTTATGATGAGATGAAGGAAGAATAAGATTACAAAATCTGTATGTTTTGAAGCCTTTTAGTGATACCTGGATACTGTGTATTCCACAACCCTGAGAATGTGGTCATGAGGCCCAATAGCCCACCGCTCTTGGTTGGTGGTATAAGACACATACAGCTTTCCATTTTTCTTGTAATTGGGATGGAATGCAAGGCTTAGCAGTCCTCTTTCATCTCCCCCCTGCAGTCAAATGAAAAACACAAAGAATTGAGAAGTTAATTATGTTCTTTATTGTGTTTCAACTGGAACCCCAAAAGAGTCTCTTTCTTTCTTCTAGATAATCTTTGCCCAACCTCTCTTCTTTTCTTCCTTGCCTACTGCACAAAAAAGGATTATAAAACATTTTACTCTGTGGAACTATTTAAGGGTTAGAACAAGACAATTGTCTTGTGTGGTTATCTAGGCACAAGAGTCTTATACCACTCTTGTCAAGTGATTTGTGTATGTAATCTTGGGAAGCAATGAAGACAAGTTTAAGTGCTGTGAAGAATTCTTTCCTGGGTTACTAGGTTGCTTGTAGTTCATGGAAGACAAATAAAAAGGTTATAATCAACAGCCACTTCTAATCCAAGTCCTCAAAACCTAAAACACAGTGTGGGCTGCCAACTCCCACTGTCTTGGCAATATGTTTAGAAAACAGTTAAATTGCTTGTGTAATATGTAAACCTTTGTTTCACCCGGAGGCATCTGCATCAGTTGTTGCTACGATGGTGGTCTGTACATCAGAGCTAGGTAACAGGCAGCCTTGGCCTGTCTATGTAGCATGAGGTATTTTTACGTGCATCCGTTCTGTGTATAGAGGATGAAAAGTGGGAAGACAGTGAAAGGCCAGGGCTGGGGTACATGTGGGAGAAATACTAGAGAAGAAAGCGGACACTAGGAAATAAAAGAAAAATCCCAAACAACTTTCTTTTGTTATTATATGAATGTCAAGGACTGTATACATTAGGCATGCCAAATGCTATAACAATGAAAACATCATCATGTTCTTAAATAGAAAGGCATTTTATCTTTATTTTCTGCTCGTTCAGCTTGTTGAAATTCAATAGGGCCTTAGCATTTGTTTTACCCCACTAGTAGTCTAGGAATTTCTATAATGAAATCAAAGCATCTAAAATTATCTAGATTGGAGACTTAAATTTCATATTCTAGTAAGCCAGTGGACATTTTCTCGGCAGCCTGACGAGTTGTCCACAGTGGTGACAAACGTGGCGCATAGCTGTGCATAGCTGTGCAGAACACATCACCTACCGATTCAGTTTAACGCCACAGCGTCTCCCAAGGCACAGCTGTGAGGAGGTACTTCTGAAGAGTTGGAGCAGGAAACAAAAATCCTGCAACTTTTTAAAATAAATTCATGAGAGTGGATGCCCACTCATGTTTGCATCCCACAGAAAGCATGTGTTACTAGCAAAGCACAGAACTATTCACAGTGTCGCCTGCATGGATTTTAGGATTTTAAAGTTTTAGGCATAAAACTCATCCCAAGTTTGAGGGAACTACAAATAACAAAGTGATTGCAAATATCCAAGAATTACCAAATCATTTTTTAAGCATTAAAATCAACCCTTTTGCACACCACAATATGCTTAGTTTTAACTTAAACCATTAGATAAGACAAATAATGACCATGATTTATGAATGAGCTTCTGTTTTTTGGATTATCTTGTTATGATGATTTTAGTATTAGTTGAGTGTCGCTGTTTTTCTTCTTTCATCATTATTAAATAAATGTCTCTTAGAGGCTTCAGGAGTTGGAGCCTATAACTAAGTGTGGACAGTAGAGCAGTCTTGGCACATCTAACCCTCCATGATGGATTGTCTAAGGAGTCCAGGGGTGGGCTTTAGTTTGTGATTAATTCCCTTTCCAAATGTATTTCTCTCTAAAGCTGTGAGTGCAGGTTAAGTGCTGCATGCCAGGCTCGCTAATGTTTGTGCTCACTATAAGAAGCTTTTGTTGAAAGCAGCTCTTTGTAGTTTTAATCAAATCATCTGAAGAACAATTTGAATTGGATAGCAAATGTGGTCTAAAACTGTGCTGGTTGCTTTTTCAGAAATTAGGAATGTGGATTAACACAGTGAAAGAAAACAGATGAGAAAAATTTAAGTCTCTAAAATAGTAGACAATTGTTCCTTTGGGGCATCGCTGATTAACATTTGATTATTATGTTTAATCTTATTCCAGGTAAAAAGTAGTGTTCTGATTGGTTTAGAAACTTGACTACTTTTAAACCAGTTCAAAAAATACTTCCATAACTATCTTGATGTAAGAAAATTTAATGTATTATGTAAATATCCTGGGCTGTGTCTCAAAATCTGCTTTTAAAATGGTATAACAGGACTCCTGTATGTTCAGAAATTAGGAGGGGTAGATATTTTCCTGCTGTGCCAAGAGATTAAAGTGTTGATAGTTTCACATTTCACTTGAAGAGTTATTTTGTTAATTTAATTAAAATATGTTACCAACAAATCATGATTTACCTCTCAAATGCAAACCTAATTTTGAGGTCTGGGTCACTTTTCAAGGACCATATGGAGACATATGTGGATTGGGTGTTGATGGTTAACTTTGTACCAGGGTCAGATAGAGGCCACACTGCCAATGACACCACTAGACATCCACGGCCCCTGGGTCTTCACGGTGGCTCCCTCTCTACTTTTTACCAGCACTTGCCCCAGACCAAGAGCCTGACTGTTCGCCTCTGGAGCCAGGATTGGCCTGCAGCCCAAATGTCCCGGCCTCCTGTTACTCCTGCTTATCATTTTATCATTTAGCTTATCATTTAGCATTTTAGCTAGACTACCCCAGCTCTAGCTGTGTGTGTTCACAGACTCACTCTGTGGGTCTGAGCCTTAATTCCAAAGGCTCCCTCCTTTCCACTGTGTTTCAAAAACTCTGAAAACTCAGCCTTAGAGGTTCAGCAGAAAGAATCAACTAAGCCCTGTGCCAGTGACATTGACTCTTTCTCCTCATGATGGGTGGCTTTAGAGCTCAGTGTTTACAGAAGCAAAATCATGTACTCTACCCAGAAATGTCAAACTATTGTACTGCTTCTTCGGGGGACAATGATTCAGATTTTTGAATGGCAAGTGGAAGATTCATGGTCCAGAGGACCTAATTTTCAAAGACAGTGACTTTTAACCTTACATGTTTGAGGGCTACTAATGTCCACATATTCATATTACACTTCGGGCTTCATTAGTAATAATGAACACTTTGTGTGTATGTTGTACTTCTGAGAATGCACAAATTGCTAAAACCAAACTGGCGACAATCGGGCAACAAATAATTTACAGACAATAATTTAAGGTTTTCTCTGTCTGGATATTGTTTTCAAACTCTGCGACTGGAGTCAGAGCCAAGCATTACAGGCCTCCATTAACACCCTCCTTTCCCTCTGCTCAGCTCTCCCAGTACCAAGTCAACTCTGGCCAGCTCCACACCACACATAAGTAACTGTTCCAAAGCAGGCTGTCAAATGATTTGAAAATGATCTCCCTGCAATACACTTTAGGACCTTGAGATTGACTCATGTTTCAGAGTAAACCATGGACACTTCCTCAGACACTTTTAACTAGTAATTAACTATGTGCCCTTCAGCAGAGAGGAGCAAGTTTATAGGGTCCACCAAAAAAACAAAGCCTCAAGACACAGGACTGATGCCTTTAATAGTACAAGATCCATTGTCCTCCTGTAGGTTTGACATAAACTGTTCCCTTGTGAGCAGATCAAAACTGTAACCAACTAAGACTTGTAGCCTTTTAGGAATAAACTGAAGTATTTATTTGAAAAAGTAACATAATCATAAAATGATTATTACAGAAACTTTTTTTTTGGAGGGAAATTGTAGGACATTAGTCTTTATAATTTTATTATAAGGCAAAAAAATCACTCTCTTCAAATATTCAATATGGTGAACTTTCCCTGATTTCTAATTTTTAAAACTAACCCCTTTCTAAAATAATCTTTCAGGGGATGTTAATTTGTAGATTATAGGACTGGATGGTACTGACCTAGGGCCTGGAAGCACATTATTCATTTTGCAGTTTTTCTTGTGACCTTTTGACAAGTGACAGACTGACCTTAAGTTTGGCCTAATGCTACTGCAATCTTAATTACCCGTTGCCATCTAAGGTAATGTATTTTCAGGTTCTAGGCACTAGGACAAAGGTATCTTTCATGGAGGGGCATTATCCTGTCTACCACATAGATACTTTAATCATTTTTTAGAAAAAGGACCCAGGCATTTATAATTTAAGCCTTTTTGGCCATGGCCTATTGTCTATAACACGGTCCTATGGTGTTCTGAAAGCAATGAAACATAAAAATAGTATGGTGCAATGATCAAGAAATTACTTATTTTGCACTATTATCAAAACAATTTCTTACTCAACAAGTATTTATTGAATACCTAGTAGGTATCAGGCATTGCAGAATGCTGGGGAAAATAAATCAGGGTGTATCCTGCCCTCAAGGAGTTTATACATGGAAGAAGATAATAAATACAGTATAGTTTTCATGTTATTTTGATCCTGTCATTCTTTATGATGTTGACTTTTTGAGAGTTCAAGCAATGCTATATTATTAGAAATGTGCATGGATGAAAAACAAGATTTAGAGAGAGTAGGTAAATATGGGTAATTTCTGACGTAAATAACCTGCTTATTTATATGTGAGATTTCTCTGAAATTTAGTAAAGAAAAGAGCTTGGTCACATGGAAGCTAAACCACTTGAAGAATGAGGCAGGTTCCCTACAATAGAAGACCACCTTCGAGTTTATCCTACTTACATGACACATTGCATGGGCATAGTCAAGTCTTCTAGTAAAATTGTTAGTGTCTTACAACTAAGGAATCTCTAAGTACTAACACAACAGAATGGTGGTATATTTCATTGCCTCTACAATATATACTTTAGCTATAAGGTAGGGTTTTACATTTATTCCATTGATTATTATTTGCTTGTATATGTTTTGCTGGTATACATCATAAAAGGAAATAGATCTGTCAACTAACATAGGCCTCCCTCTAGCAAAATTTTGCTTTCTCTGAGTCCAGAACCTTCTACTATTCAGAAATGAAAAAAATAGGTTGTCTAGGACTTGTTCCTTCAAATAAAACACTAGATTTATTATTTTCCTACTGCTGCCATAAAATTTTACCACAAACTTTGTGGCTCGAAACAACACAGGTTTGTTATCTTGGTCTGTGGGTTAGAGTTCAACATGGGTCTCAAAGACTAATACAAATGTCAACAGAGCTTAGTTTTTTTCTAAAGGATGCAGGGGTTCATCCATTTTCTTTTCTTTTCCAGATTGTAGAAGTCACCTCTTCCCCTGGTTCATGTTTTCTTTTTCCCATCTTCAAAGCCAGCAATGGTGCGTGTAATCTTTTGTCTATATCATCACTCTGATTGCCTCTGTTTTTTTCTGCTTTTAAGAATTTTGTGGAATGAGAAGGAAAAGATGATGGACCTGTAGGCAGCAGGATACAGAACTTCCCTGAGAGAGACAGCTCAGATGTCAGAATAGAACATCCTGGAGAGATCCGGACAGAGGGAGATGGATTATCTCAACTCAGGAAGAAACTGAAGGGAAAGGAAAAAACTGAAGGGAAACGAGCTGCTTGAATACGAAGTCCCAGGGCTGCCATAAGAGAAGCTAAGATCAGCGAGCATGGCACTCTTGCCAAGCCGCCTGAATTCAAGCCCAAGACTGGCCTGAGCACCAGAACCCGAACCCACGCTGATGCGATTGGCTTGAGCAGCCTGTGCATAGAGCTGAGCTGCCCGGCACATGACTCCCCCAGAGGCACTGTGAACTCGTAGCCACGCTGAAGTCAGAGGTTGGGGAGCCCAATGGAGAACAGAGCCAGAGAGGGACCAGCATTAACCTGCAGTGAGTGCTGGGAGTAAGACCTCCCACAGAAAAGGGGTGACCAACTAGATGACATGTTGGAGTCAGGCAGGATGGGCCTAAACTGGGAACAGCAGTGAGTTCAGTTGGTTGCTCCCCTCCCAGAGCAGATTGGTAGGATATGCTTGACCTGGGCTGGGACCCAATAAGTCATCCCAAACAGATTCCTTACATGCAGCACACACTGACACAGTAAAGGCCTGTGAAGGTTGGCTGGCCTGGAGGGGAGGGGGCAGCATACACTGTCCCTGCCTTCACCTCAGTGACTGACAGCAGATTGGAGAGGGCAGAAAGCCCTAGTCTGAGTGCTCCAGAAGAACCATAACCAACAAGGAAAGGGGCTGGGAACTACACTATACATGTGTATGGAAGGAACCAAAAACATGACGAGAGAAAGAAATAAGAAAAGGCCCCAAGCCCCCAATCCTGAGAATATTGATCCAGGAGAGGTAAATACAAAAGAATTGAGGGCAACAAACATGCAACATCAAACATGGAGTCAGTAGACATAAAGAGGTATCTTCGGGACCTTGTAAACAAGCTCAAAACTGAAATATTAATTCAAGTTAAGCAAGATATGAGTAGATTAATAAAAGAAATGCTAAGCACCTCTCAAGAAGACACAGAAGGAAGAATGGAGGAACACAAAAGAAGGAGAGAAATGTTCAATGAAGAATATAAAGAAAACCTAGGATACATGAAGCAGATTCAAATAGATTACCAGGAAACTAAAAACTCCATTGAAAGCTGGCAAAACTGCTTGAAAGAAACTAAGGATAGACTATCAAAATTTGAAGACAGGTTTGCAATTTGTGATCATGAAAGGAAAGATGTCTTTAAAATAACAAGGAAATAGGCAGTAACAATACAAAGGCTAGAAGATGACAAGAGGATATATAACCTAAGAATAAAACATGTCAATGAAGAAGCAGGAGTCAAAACAAAGGAATTGCAAAGGCTATTCACAGAAATTATTAAGGAAAACTTCCCAAGCATGACAAAAGGAAATGATATGCAGATGTATGAAGCATACAGAATTCCAGCCACCTACAACCAAGACAGAGTTACACCCAGACACATAATAATCAAGATCCCACAAATTCAATATAAGAACAGAATATTACAAGCCATCAGAGAAAAGAAACAGATCACCTATAAATGAAAACCCATCAAAATCACAGCAGACCTCTTGACACAGACCATCAAATCAAGAAGAGCTTGGGGTGAGGTAATTCAAGCCCTGAAAGAAAATAACCTCCAGCCCAGATTGATGTACCCTGCAAAACTGTCTCTAGAAATTAATGGAGAAGCAAGATGCTTCCATGACAAAGAGGAACTGGGGGAATTTGTGACCACCAATCCAACCCTACAAAAAGTACTAAAAGACATTTTAGAAAGAGATTAAAAGAATACGAGCATTTCAGAAACAGTGGCAGAAAGGCCTCAATGAACAGGGCAAATAGTGGAATGAAAGAGAAAAATAGACAACCAATGGCAGACAAATGGAATAGCAGAAATGAGGCAGAGAAGGTTGGCTGTAATCTCTAACATAGATGGCCTTGATATACTAACAAAAAGAAACACAGTCAGAGTAGATCAGGAGATAGGGTCCATCGAGATGCTCTGTATTGGAAATATAATTAACCTGAAAAAGGGTTTATGGACAGAAAGTCAAATATGAGAAAACAATGCTCTATGTAACAGGGAACCAGAGAGAAATAGGGGCAACTCAACCAGCACCTGCAGATAGGATGAAAAGACATGACACTTTTGTGCAGTAGAGAACTACTCAGCTATAACAAAGACCTTGAGGCTTTTATAGGTAAAGGAATACAACTTGAGATCAAGACCAGGGGTCAGAAGGTTCAGAAACATTTAGGATAAATAGCAGGTTGCTCCCCCCCAATCTAAAAACTGAGGGAGTTAGTGGGACCCAAAATGTGCAGTGCACCCTGTGGGAGTGAAAGGGGAGGAATTGTCTAAAAAAGGAAGGCAGAGGATATTGTTAATAGGTAACAAGATTTTAAATCTACATTATTCTCACCACTCTGTTTGGAAGGATTATATTCTTTTCCAGTTTGTCTACTTACACTAGATTTGAGGGCATGGACAGCTATCCCCAAAATAGCAGGATATATTATAGTAATCATCTTTAATTTCCTATTAACTTAATCTGAAGCCCTGTATAACTTACACTGTCTTATTATGACTGATCTTATTAGAATCTGGTTTGTTAGATTGCTGTTTTGTATTGACTGATTTTATTTGAATCTGTTATGATTGATAGTATCAAGTCTAAGAGTATAGGCAACTACACTGAAGATGACAGATTCACTAGGATACCCACTCTGGTCTGATTATTACCTGCTTTTGAAGTCTTATAATGTCTCCAATGTTTTGTTTTTATTAATATTGTTATATACTGCTGAGACATCATAGTAACCATTGTA